>OY759153.1:10875216-10962716 GCA_963662125.1 Diplazon laetatorius
CTCTCTTTCTCTCTCTCTCTCTCTCTCTCTCTCTCTCTCTCTCTCTCTCTCTCTCTCTCTCTCTGACACAAATACGTTTCTCATGCTTTCTTTTCCTTCTTTGTTCGTTTTATTTATTTATTAATTAATTAATTTTTTTTTTACTTTGTTCGTTTTTTTAAGTAATAGGATTTTTTCCCATTGTTCGTTCTCGGTTTTTTTCTTATTCCAATTTTTTTTTGTCTTCTCACGTGTTATATAATTGTGTCGTCGTTACTGCTCTTCTTTTTTTTTTCGTTTCTTTTATTATTATTAATTTTTTTTCGTGCATTTCTATATTTTTCTTTTCCAATAGCGTTCACCATGCTTTCTCACTTTCTCATGCTTCATTATCACACACTATCACACACCCTCCGCGCCCTTGTAACCCTCTCGCAACCCTCTTCGATCATTATTCGTCGTCCCTAGGTAATTTGTTTTTCTTCGTTCTTTTTTCTTTTTCTCTTTTACAATTTTCTTTAAATATAGATTTTTATTATTACTATTATTTTCCTTTTTCAATTTATTAATTTCTCGGTTGTTGTTGTTTTTTTTCTTCTTGTTGTTCTTTTTCGTCAATTTTTCGGTTTTGTTGTTTTTTTTTTTTTTTGTTTGTTTCGTCTGGCGATTTGTTCTTTCGTCGGATTATGTTTTTCTGTATTTTTCGTCTCGTTCTCTCTCTCTCTCTCTCCCTCTCTCACACACACAAACACAAACACACACTTGCTTCGAGGGCCGATCTTGGTTCCAAGCGCAAAGTTTTCTATTTCTTTTCTTTTTTTTTTTCTTTTTTTACATTCACGACGCGATTTTCCGTCGTTTTCCATCGGATTTTTACTTCCCCATACTTGTAATATTTATTAATCATTTTTCTTTTTTCCTCTTTTTCACTTCATAATTCACGGTTTTACATATTTACAAGGTCCGCGTCTCTTCACATCCGGCGTGTGTAACATCTGATCTTTTTTTTCCATTTTCCTCCCCCCTCCCCCACCCCTTCTATTTCTTCTTCAAATCACTCGACTCTACCCCTTTATCATTCACCGACGAACTCTCATTCGGATTTTCTGTTCCTCTCATTTTTTCCTCTTTCCACATTTAATTTTTTTTTTTTTTTTCAACACAATCAAGTTGAATAATTGTATCACAATCTTTTTGTTTTCTTGCTTGCTGTTTTTTTTTTTCAGTCTGGTGGAAATCAATCATTTTTTTCAACCCTTTTGTGTAGGCTGGAGAGAAAGAGAAAGAGAGAGGGATAAAAAGAATCACAGAGAGAGAGAGAGATAGAAAGGGAGAGAAAGACGTGAAAATCGCGTCCGAAAGTCACAACGACGAGTTGGGCTTGAAACTCGGAACGAGCAACGTTCGGAAAGGCCAAAATTCTCGTCGCGCAATGCTTAGGACGAAACTGCTCGCGGAACGGTCAAAAGTTGGAATATTATATATAGGAGCGATTCCACGTGACTTCAGCCACTCAAAAAAAAATTTTTCCACAAATAATTTAAAAAAAATGAGCTATTTTTTTGCAATATATTCACCGAGTGCCGATTTTTAAAAAATTTTTTTGACGGTTTTATCGTTAATTAAAGTTTTTTTGTATATTTCCGTTCAAATGGCTGTATCTTTGGCAGGGTTTGACGTATTTACATTTGTAAAAAACGAAAATGTGCGTCTTTTTAAGGCCTTCCAGAAAAAAATTACTTTGGATTCTATTGAGCAAGTTGCACGTCCGTTTCAGGGCAAAATATGCAAAAATATTTTTTTTCTCAAAAAATGCATTTTTAATTTTTTTTTTCAAAATTGCCCTGAATTCTGAATACCAAAAAAGAATTTTTGGTATTTTTTATATCGTGGGACCGGCAATCGGTAATGCGTAATTTTACCGATTTCATTAATAGATTTTTTTCAGTTTGATTTTTTTTTTTTTCATGGGCTCCAGTCACTTTACGCGAGCTCAGAAGCCTCCTTGAAAGAGAAATTAATGATAATCAATGCTCGTTGAATCGCGTAAAGCGAAAAAATCGAACTATAAAAAAATCTATTAATGGAATCGGTAAAATTACGCATTAACGGTTGCCGGTCCCACGATATAAAAAATACCAAAAATTCTTTTTTGGTATTCAGAATTCAGGGAAATTTTGAAAAAAAAAATTAAAAATGCATTTTTTGAGAAAAAAAATATTTTTGCATATTTTGCCCTGAAACGGACGTGCAACTTGCTCAATAGAATCCAAAGTAATTTTTTTCTGGAAGGCCTTAAAAAGACGCACATTTTCGTTTTTTACAAATGTAAATACGTTAAACCCTGCCAAAGATACAGCCATTTGAACGGAAATATACAAAAAAACTTTAATTAACGATAAAACCGTCAAAAAAAATTTAAAAAAATCGACACTCGGTGAATATATTGCAAAAAAATAGCTCAATTTTTTAAAATTATTTGTGGAAAAATTTTTTTTTGAGTGGCTGAAGTCACGTGGAACCGCTCATAGGTATAGTTGCGAACCTCGTCCGCCGGCCGCGTGACTACATTGCCCGACTTTCGAGTTTTCCTACGCGTAAACCATCAATGTTAGATATATGTCGTCGCGGACTTTTTTCTAGGAAATTTAATTCTTTACAACATTGTTTATGTAAACTTTCGGTCTATATAGCGTTGTTTAGCCAGCATTTGGACAGGAAGATAAAAGAATTGAAGAAAGTCAATACATTTTCACCTTCCTATCCAAACGCTGGCTGAACAACGATATATAGACGAAAAGTCAACATGAACATTGTTGTAGAGAATTAAATTTCCCACAAAAAAGTCCGCGACGGCATATATCTAACATTGATAGTTCACGCGTAGGAAAGCTCGAAAGTCGGGCAATGTAGTCACGCGGCCGGCGGACGAAGTACGCAACTATACCTATATATAATATTCCAAATTTTGACCGTTCCGCGAGCATTTTCGTCCCGAGCATTGCGCGTCCCGGATTTTGGCCCTTCCGAACGTTGCTCGTTCGAAATTTCGAGCCCAACCCACAACGACAATGCGTAGGTGTTCGTGTGGGGTAAGATTGGTCTCGATGATCAGCACAAGGATAATAACGACGAGGACGGTGAGGCGGGGGGGAGGAGGCAGGGGGTACGTTTCACGACCCGAGTAACCTCCTCCTCCTTGAGCCTCCGACTACGAAACTCGGAATAATCAAACAATTATTCGCCGTGTGCTTCGAGCACCGCGCGAATTTTTCACCGTTAACGCATATTCCGAGGACATGCGTGTGCGTGTGTGTGTGTGTGTGTGTGTGTTGTACGGCAAATGTGTGCTAAAACGTCGTGCTCCCTCGACGAATCGCGATTGTCGCTTTGCGCACGCGTCAACTTTTGCCCCCACACGCCAGTTCCGAACAATCACCAATTTTTTTTTTTTTCGTTCCATTCGTTTTTTCGCGAAAAAAAATGTATTCGAATTAAAATTATTATTACTATTATTATTATTATTATTTTTCAAATAATAATAATGATAATAATAATGATTAACACTCGGCGCACGTAACAATCGACAGATCGAATCAAAACGACGAGACCAAAAGAAGAAAAAAAAACTATATATATATAAATAGATATATATATGTGTGTGTGTATGTGTGTTTGTGTGTGTATATCTATATCTATATACATATATATACATATATGTATATATAGATATTCATATATATATCAACGCCAATAAAGAATACGAAGAATTGAAGAAAAAAAATAATAACAATGAAAAAAAAAAAAAAATAATAAATAAAAAAAACCATATCGACAAAATTCTCAGCAAAATTGATAAAGAACAAAAAAAAAACTAGAAAAAAAAGAAGAACGTGGATTCGCGATTCGGTGAGCATCGAACAAACAGCGAGAAAAAAAAATCAAGAGACGAAGAAGAGTAAGAAGAAAAAAAACCAGAAAAATCGGAGAAAAAACGAAAAAAAAAAAAAATTTAAACGAATAAGAACGAAATCGAAGACAAGGATTTTTCTATTAAATGCACGATAAATTTCACGGGTAATGTTGCTGCAGCGTTTGGCACCGTTGCGACGAATTGGCTGGTGCCGAAGACGACGAAGCCGACGACAAAGACGACGAGGCCGTCGACGCCGACGAAGATTTAGCGCCCACGGACGACGACGAGGTCGTCGCACTGACGCCCATGTTGTTGTTGTTGTTGTTGTTGTTTCTGGCGCCATTGTCGTTGCTGCTCATGTTGTTGTTGTTGTTGTTGTTGTTGTTACCGCGACAATTCAAATTTCCCGGCGACGTATCGTTAGCCAAACCGTATCTGCGATGAAACTTGGTCGGCAAACCCGGTTGCTAGTAACCGGCACTGTGAACGGTTAGTCACTGGGGTGGAATGCCGGTCGGTGGTTTGAATTCCCCAGGCACAGCGACCCCACCCGCCCCGTTGGTCTGTCCCCCGCTAACGGTTGGAAATTGCGAACCGCTTACCGGCGGATGATGATTGAAAGCGGGTGCGTAACATTGTGGAAAATATAATTCGGGTTTGACGACGGTTGGTGTCAATCCACGTGGCACGGAAACACCGCTACCCAAACCCGTGGGTGTGCCGGGTGGTTTTGTATCGCCCGTCGACGTTCTTCTGACCTTCGTGTGTGGATTCATGTGATTGTCGATGTGTTTTTTGACTTCGGGTTCGGTTGCAAAACGTCTTCGACAATTTGGCATTGGACAACAAAACGGACGATCGCCCTGATGGGTTCTCGTGTGTTGATCCAATATGGCTTTCTGACGAAAATCCTTGCCGCACTGTTGACACTTGTATGGCTTTTCACCCGTGTGTATGCGCAAATGTTGATTCAATATCGTGCGCTGACGAAAATTACGTCCGCAATAGACGCAACCGTATGGTTTTTCGTTTGTGTGAATGCGCAAGTGTTGAGTCAAGTGTGACTGTTGACGAAATCTTTTGCCGCATTCCGGACACGGATAGGGACGCGATTCTATGTGTATGCAACCGTGTTGCAACAATGTGCTTTTTTGTTTGAATTCCTTTTGACATATGGGACAACGCACGTAAAGAGGCATGCCCGCTGAACGTCCGTGCTGTATCACGTCCGGAAGACAAGATTTTGTACCGCCCGAAGTTCCGGTTCCGCCGCTGGTGCCGCCACCGGCGCCTCCAGCGCCACCTTGCTGCTGCTGCTGCTGCTGCTTGATGTACTGGAGCGCACCGAAACTGCCCGCGCCGCCCGGACCGAAGACCCCGTGGTTGCCGCCTTTCGGGTCCTTGAAGTAAGCCGGATACTGAATGGAATTGCCGTCGGGCGATGGCGAAAACGCACCCGATTGCGTGTCACCGTCGCCGAACGTCGATGCCACCTCCTCCTTGCCCTCCTCCGGTGGAAATGGCACGTCCTGCGGCCACAGCGTCGGGGTCATGCCGTTTTTGAATATCAGATGTGGACTCACGTCTGTAATTTTCATTGAGAAGAAAAAAAAAATAGAACCAAAAAAAATATGGAAAAAAAAATATATGGAAAAGAAAAAAAAAAACAAACGAGAAATTGTGGATTAATTGAAATTATTTATGGTTCGTCGTTTTTTTCTTTTGGGGGGGGGGGGGGGGCAGGGGGCAGGGGGGGGGCATTTTTGAGAAAGTCTCGACGTTTGGATCGTCGTTAGTTTTTTTTTGTTTCTTTTTCTTTTGAGGGTTTTTTTTGTTCGTTTGGTGAAAAGAGGTTTCTGAGATTTTTTTTTGTTTTCTTGTTTTTTTTTCATCAAACAGTATTAGTTGCGGTATTGCGGGTACGGTTATTGTTATTGAAAGATATAAAATGATAAAATAAAAGCGCGCAATTCTCGTTGACTCCCTTGATTCGTATCGGTCGGTGGGGTACGATTGATTTTTTTTTTTTTTTTTTTTTTTTAAGTTTTGTGAGTTGTTTACGATCGTTATTTTTCTTTCTTTTTGTTTGAATGTTTGTTTGTTTGTTTGTTTTTTTTTTCAACCGTTAGCTGGCCCACTGGGGTGAAAAATCAACCCTTATTCAAGACTTATTCAAGATTCTCCATTTTTTTAAATAAATACCTTTTTTTTCCAACAGCAACTCTATCGGTCTATTTTTTTATTCTTCTGAAAGTAGTAGAATTTCGAGAGTATCCAGTTTAATTTTAAGATCGAAATAATGAAAAATGGGAATGTTTTGAATTTTTTGTTGCTGTTGTGGAAATCACAAATTTTGGGTTTTTTTGTTACCTTTAACATTTTTTCTTGTTTCAATTAAATATTGAATTTTAATGAAATAACTTATGTGAACTCTCTAAGTGAGTATCAGAGAACATATGGAAATTTTTCCGAGTGAAAAAAAATTAATTGGTTACTCGCAACAAGCGTTTTTGTGACCTCGGGGTCGAAAAGACCCCTGTATGCCAACTGTGTTTCTATACGCTGATAAGTGTGCCAGCTAAGGGTTGACCCACCGTCTGTACACTGCCCCCCCCCCCCCCCCCCAAAAAATCCTGTCAATTTTTTTCAATTGATGAATAAATAAAGAAACAAAATTAACAAATGTGAAATAAGCATTCGTAAAATATGAAAAGAAATTTAAATACTTCCGAAGGATTATATTTCATGTTCCAATAGTTTTTTTTCTTCATCTATCATCTATTAATAATTTATTGTATAGTAAATTCGTTATATGATGTTTTTATTTTATATAATTTATTTTGTTTTTTTAAATTATTATTGATATTTTATATATTATCTATTTTTCAATAATTTATTTTGCTACAAATGGTTAAATCTTCAGAAGATATTTTACCGAAAATTTTCGTTTGTTCTGCAAAAGAGTCAGTGTGTACAGACGAAGGGTTAATTTTACACAGCTTCGATTTTCTTCACGATATTATTGTAAATATAAATATAACCGTGACTGTTGTGTGGCAATGCTAAAAGCGCACACAAAAAAGGAAAGAATATGGATTTAAAAAAATTTAAAAAAAAAAAAAAAACAACGACCGGGCACCGAAGCCGAACGTGAATCGTCGATGATACAGAATGATGAAATGAAGAGAAAAAATAATTTTGTTGAAATCGTTGAAGACTCAATGACTGGCGATGACGAGGGGACGGATCTCGGTCAATTCTTTTCTTTTCTTTTTTTTTCGTAAAGCTAGATGGGGGTGGGGTGGGGGGAGATATAACGTGACGGGAACAACGATTGGGGGCTTAAAAAAAAATTGATTCTATCGGTTGAAAAGATAACATTTTTAATAACAACATTTGAATCGTGTAGAAGACACTTCAAAAGATAATCCTGAATTTTATCCAATCTTTTGGAAACTCACAAAATTTTTTTTTTTAAGCTGAAAAATATATATTTATTTGAATTACCCAAAAGGACTCAAAAGACCTTTGACTCGAAACTGGAGTCCCAAAAAAAAAATCAATAGGACGCAGAGGACTTTTGACTCTAAACTTAAAAAAAATTAAAAAAAAATAAAAATCAATTAATAGGACTCGAAAACAGGGATTGGCATTAATTCGATGAAAATGCATTTCAAATACTTTACCAACTGGATAATAGTGGATTTTACCGAATTCATTAAATATTTCGTTTCATTGTGAAATAATAATTCACATAAATCGATCATAATTTTAACGTAAATGTGAAAATATTGATTTATGCATGATAATTAATCATAGTTATTTGTTTCGAAAAGTATTTGGAATACATTATCAAAAGACCTTCAGACTCCGAACTGAAGCCCAAAAAAAAAATAAAATAAAATAATCAACACCACTCAAAAGACTTTTGAATCCAAACTGGTGACGAAAAAAATCAAAAATAAAAAAAACTTAATAGGAGTCAAAAGACTTTTGACTCTGAACTAAAGATAAACAAAAAAAAAGTTTATTTGAAAAAAAAAAACTTCAACAGAACGCAAAAGATCTTTGACGCTAAACCGAAGAGGGTTAAAAAAAATAGGACTCAAAAGACCTTTGACTCCAATACGGAAGATGGTTAAAAAATAAATTCTGCAAACGAAATGGGTTAAAATTTTTGGTTTTTTTTTTCAAATCGCAAGGCAGGCGATCCTTAATCGAACGATTACGTGAAAATAAAAAAAAAAACAGAACAAAAAAAAAATATAAAAAAATAGCAATTAAAGGGTGATCAGGGATGAAGATGGGATCAGGTTTGGAGGGGGATGTTGCGAATTCGGAAAATGCTCTCGCGATTGTTCGCTCGCACCGGGACGAATATCTCAAACCGCCAGAAAATTTTCTACGTTCGGGGAGTTCACGATTATTTCGCGTAAAAACGTTTCTCTCGCAAGTTGCACACACGACCGTCGACCGTCGACCGTACCAACCAGGGCTCCCGACCTTGAAGAGGCGCTTCGCCGTCGCGTTATTCCCGCACGACGGGAGGGGCGGGACGCGAGACAGAGAAAGACAGAGAAAGAAAGAAAGAAAGAAAGACAGAGAGAGAGAAAGAGACAGTGGGACACAGAGTGGGATTGATAAAGCGATGATAACAAAAAAAATCTTTAAAAAGAGTGAAGGAAATCATTATTTATGGTTGATTCGCCAAAGTCCAGTTCCAACCGGTTCACACATGCATTAAGGTGTGCTTAAGGGGTTATAGATAAATAGTTTGCGGAAAAATTAATAATGGAATTGCATGATTTTTTTTTTTTTTTTAAGCCATGTTAACACAATTTTATTACAATACACTATACAAGATCAATTGAAAACATATGTTGAGGTATTTGTGTGAATTTTTATTGAGAAAGAGAATTCAATTTTTGGGGGGAACTATCGCCGTTGTTCCGAAACCCATTTTTTTTTTTTTTTTTTTTTTTTTTTGGCGAAGATCACTTGCGATGTCTCGGGGTCGGCTCATCTGAAATTGAAAAATCAAAAATATTTCGTTAGTATAATATAAGACCCAGTTCGTGAACGAACGGTTTGAACGAAATTTTGTTTTTGTTTTTGTTTTTTTTTTTAAATAATTTCGTCGGATTTTTGAAAATGTTAGATTTTTCGAGATTTAAGAAAATTAGGAAAAATCAATGTTTATTTGAAAAATCAAAATTTCGCTAAAATTTTCGTTTACGAAATGCGTTTGATATTCGTGCCAACGAAATCCTTTTGGTTTTTTTCCTTCAGGTGAGCTGTTCTGGAGATATTCAATGCTTACCACAAGTGATGTTGAAAAAAAAAAAACAAGGTGTTCTCGGACAACGGCAATAGTTCCCGCAAAATTAAGAAATTTCTAACGAAAAAATTCATACAAGTATCTCGATATATGTTGTAATTGTTACTGTATAATAGATTCTGATAAAATCGTGTCAACATGACCAATGAAAAATCATGAAAATGAATAATTTATTTTTTCCGCAATGAACATTATAACCCCTTAAAAGCAAGATTTCTGTACTCTGTATTTAGAGGTTCCGCGTTTGCGAATTCGATTTGACTTTTGATCAACGCATGAATTTTTTTTTTTTTTTTTTTTTTTTTTTTTCAATTGCAATTTATTTTCACGGTGAATGAAAAATTTCGGGGATGAAAAGTAGATGCAATACAGAGTATTAAGATCACTTCACGTAGGGATATTTTTTGTTTTACAATTTTCGAGAAAAAAAAAACGTTAGGAACTTTCTTTTTAACAAAAATCATTGAGTAATGATAAAATATTGTTAATTCGAAAAAAAAATTGCATAGGAAAAGAAATATTTCAATTTCAAGTGACCTTGATACTATGTATTGCACTTTCTTCCATTCACGGAATTTTTCATTTGCCAGGCAAATAAATTAAAACGTTTTAATCGGAGTCAAAATCCAATTGGTTAAAGGAAAACCTCCAAATACAGTCTGATTTGACTCGAATTTTGACAGACAGACATTTTGATATTATGTACTCTAATATATTGCAACCGTTTTTACAGAAAATTTTATTTCCCATTGAATTATTTTAATAGTTTTATTATTTAAAATCTGCGTATTTCATGAGACATTCCCAAAATACTGCAATTATTTTCTCAGAAAAAAAAATTTACTCTGATCATGAGTCGACACCTGTTTTTATCTCATTTCTGTGACAAAAATACAAAAAAAAAAAAATTCCAGTTTTTTTCACCAAAAACTAATTTTCTATGAGCAGATGCCGAAGATTCAACCTCTAACGACCATCCTAATATATTTATATAATATATATAAAATATATATAATACATAAATTTAATTATCTTCTATCTTTGTTGCTTAAAAATGGCAATTCTAGGATTTTTCAATGGCGACGCAACTATCGAGACTTGCAAATTCATAATTTTTAAATATTAGAAAGAGAAAAAAAAACTAACTGAAAGTGGATAATCAAACTTGCGCAAATGAACTGTTAGAATAGTATATTACGATACTAGTGCGAAAAAAGTTTTTCTGACGACTGTGACTTTGCAGCACGAGCCGAAGGCGAGTGTTGCAATCACACGAGTCCAGAAAACGTTTTTCGCACGAGTATCGTATACAATTTTATGTCACAACGTGTGTGAATGGGGATTTGCCCACGCGAAGCGTGGGTAAAACCGCATTCTACGCACGGCGTGTCATAAAGATCATTACAATCGACCACAAGCTCGATGTTACCCAGACTAGGAGAAAAGGAGAGAAGGGATAATCAATGAGAGGAGGTTAGGAGTAAATCTGTTGAGGATATTCTTCCATTGTTTTTTTTTTAGTTAGGTGCATTGGCGTGGGACGACTAAAAGTGAATCCAAATCACGATCTTTTCATCGTTACGCACTTTTTTTCGGAACTCTCTTCGAGAATAATCGAAAAAATTACTCAACAATCATCGCAAAAGAGCGATCAACCGTTAAATCGAAAAAAAATTATTCATTTCCCCCGGTCGTCCTACGCCAATGCACATAACCTCAAAATCCAGACGGCCCCCAAGCGCGACCCAGGAACTACATTCAAACCTCTCGATAGTTCAAAATCGTTGTTACAAATGGGTTAGGATTAGAATATTGCGAGGCTGATCGATTGACCGATGGCAAAACGGTTCAATGTATTTGTGTTAGTGTCTGCGGACATGAAACCAGCGACTGTCAGCGGATCGAAGCATTCAGCGGGTTTTGGATCGGCTGTGAATTTACAGGAAAAACAATAATATAACCGATCGAAGCAATGAAGAAAAAGTTATGCGCAAGGTTAACCAAAATCGAAAGGCAAGTGCAGAGTTGTGAAAAGAAAAGAGAACAAACAAAAAAAATTTACAATTTTTCATAATTGTGTCGAACGGTTCGACATTGTGAGAACCTAACCTACACAAAATTGTTCATTCGAGAAAAATCAACTGCGCAGGAACATTGAAAACATTTGAATGATCATTTGAAATGTATAATGAACCTCTTATTCTTTTTTTCCAAATCTATCGGCTGTCCGAAGTCATTTTTCTGGAAGATTTGAAGAACCGAGTATTGTTGAATCGGAGATTTTTTGATCGCCCGAGGTTTTTAAGGTGCGTCTTAACCCTACAACCGTATCTTATTTTTTTTCACATACATAAGCGTTATCCGTGGGTCACTCGTGTGTGTTGGATTTTTCGGTTACTGAATGTATACCAAAAAATTCTGAAATAATTGTACAACTATTCTACTTTACGATACAATCGTTATTTTGATTTCGAGAAAATAAACGGTTCGTTGTTACTGAAAAAACTGCTTCGGTTAAGAAATTATTTTATGACGAACGATCGAATGGGCAGGAATGGCCCACGGACACGGTTATAGGGTTAAATTACTTCGATTTGAGAACTGCCGCATTCGATCGCAAATATTATCCGCGAGCGGTGCCACATTTTGGACGATTGCGACTGCAGGGTTGGGTAAAATGTTGATATCCAGGCTTTTCGATATTCACGTACCTGGTACTTTACGTCGAAAATGTAGAAAACGTCGAATACGTGAAAAAAAACATCTATCCTTATTCAAAGCTAGTACTCTTTGAAAATGAACAAACGTTTCGACGATGATTTTCATGATTTCGTGAGCCCGACCAATTTTCATATATAATTTCATTGAAAACAAATAATTGTACACAGTTAGTTCAGCAATAAAATAAAAATAATCCATAGTCTTTCGAAAGAATATACAAAGTTCAATAATTCATTTTTCTACTTGGACTTTCATGAAACAAAGGCTTCGCCCAAGTATCATCTCGATAACATCACAGTCTGCATTCGAATCAAGTCGAATAAAATTATCGTTTGTAACTTATTTTTCCGCATATTTCTAATTCCAGAAACGAAAATTGCACACAAGCAAATAAAACGTCAAACAATTTTCAACGTCAAGACAATGTTCCAAATCATAATTTCACGGAGCGAGAGATTTGCCACCGTGATTCATTTAATTCAAAATTCAGCAAATTGATCGGCTAATGATAAAAATTTTTTCGATCACCTCTTTCGATCACCAAATCCAAACGAACGATCAACGGTAAGCGATGTAGTTGCACCAACGACCCGAAGGGTGGCGCATGCGTCGCTCGACGTATATTACACAATGAGAAAAAAAAAACTAGCGACGTAAAATACCCGGTATCCAATATGAATCGAGAAACCAAAAACCATGTGCTTCACATAGTTGATTCTACCTACCCAACCCTGATCGGGAATTCGACTATTGAGAGGTTTTTGCTGCTGGTTGAGGAATATCCGTCGGTAACAAGGAGAAACATAGTTATCGATAACAGGGATAAGTGGGAAAAGTTTGTCGGAGGTTGGGGGGAGGAAAGTCGGAGGGGAAAGAGAAGTTTAAGAACAAAAGAATCCAGTCTGGAGTCCAAGAAGAAGCGACCGTTATGGGTATATGAAGGAAGAGCGAAAACAACAAGAAAAATAATAAGATGTAACGAAAGAGAGAGAGAGAGAGAGAAAGAGAGAGAGAGAGAGAGAGAGAGAGAGAGAGAGAGAGAGAGAGAGAGAGAGAAGATAGAAAGAGAGCGAGAGAAAGAGAAAGAGAAGAGAGAGAGAGAGAGATCGTGTGGTGATGGTGGCGGACGACGACGCCCCGCTCTGAGTGGAGTCTGGGAGGCAGAGAGAAATGCTCGCCTTGGTGTGTGCGGACGTGCTGATTCAGGATCGCCTTCTGACGAAAGTGTTTTCCGCACTCCGGACATTGGTATGGCTTCTCACCCGAGTGAATGCGCAGATGTTGATTGAGGATCGCGCGTTGACGAAACGTTCGTTCGCAGTAAACGCAAGCGTATGGCTTCTCGTTCGCGTGTATTCGCAGATGTTGCGTAAGATGCGATTGTTGACGAAAACGTTTGCCGCATTCCGGACAACCGTAAGGCCGGCTATCCGTGTGAATCCGTTCGTGTTGCAACAGCGTTGATTTTTGTTTGAAATCTTTGCCGCAAGTCAGACACTTGAACAGACGCAAATCGCTGTTGGCTTTCGTGGATTTGCCATTTTGTTGAACTATATCGGGCAAACCGGTCGCGCTCATGTTCGGCCCACCGGGACTGCCGTACTGATGACCGTCCAGGCTCGGGCCACCGTCGCCCTGTCCCAACGACGTGAGCATAACTCCGGGTTGTTTCAAATAATGCAGAGCGGAAAAACCGCCGGGCGTCAACATGTGCGGTGGCACGGACGGCGACGGATGCGGTCGTGTCTCTTTGAAATAATGTTGGGGATATTGTTGAAGATCGCCGCTTCCCGGAAAACAATCGCTTCGCTCGACCTCGTGGGGCGTCAATTGTTGTTGCGGCGAATGATCCTGGCCCTGACCTTGCTGCTGTTGTTGCTGCTGCTGTTGTTGCTGTTGCTGCTGCTGTTGTTGCTGCTGCTGTTGTTGCTGTTGCGTCTGTTGTTGCTGCACCTGTTGCACCTGTTGCTGCTGTTGGACCTGCTGTTGTACCTGTTGCTGTTGCACCTGTTGTTGTTGTTGCTGTTGTTGCTGTTGTTGCTGCTGTTGCTGCTGCTGTTGCTGCTGTTGCTGCTGTTGGGCCGATGATTGATTGGTTTGTATGTCATCGTCCGGCGGCGACAAAGTTTGGGGCTCCGGGGCCGTGGACGGGTAGGGCGAGGCCACGGGCGACGCCAACGTCGGCGGCGGACCCGTTTCACCCTCGACCGGCGGACCACAGGCCTGCTGTGGACTACCCGACGACGACGAACCCTGCTGTTGTTGCTGCTGTTGCTGTTGCTGTTGCTGTTGTTGCTGTTGCTGTTGCTGCTGCTGCTGGGCGTAGAGTCCACCGTCCTGGAGAGCTCCTGGTCCCGGGGCCCATTGGCCCTGGGGCCTCTCCATATTATCCTTGTACAACACGTATGGCGCAGGCGTATCTGCAATTTTACAAACGAAAAAAAAAAATAATTTTCGACGTTATTTTTTTTTTTTCATAGATTTAGGGGTTTTTTGTTGGTCGATCGAGAAGATCTACAAAATTTTGAAGGGGAAAGAAATAATGCTTGTAAAATAAAGTTGTGGTTTGTGGGGTAAGAGTCAATCCGGAATTTTTTATTTCGAATGATTCAGGAATTTTTCGTTCAGTTTGGGTAAAAAAATTAAGTATGCGTTTTAAAGTTATCGGATTTTTACAATTTGGATTATTTTTTAACAAAATTTTTGTTGATCAAGATATGATAATTCCGGCTCGACATACTATATGTAAGTACAACTTTGTTTTACAATATATATATATATTTTAATTTTGCAGATCGATTAAACATTTACTGGAGATACGATGCCCCCGACCGTGGAACAACTTTTTTTGCTTTTTTAGTTTCGTGGATATCACGAAAAATTTTGTTATATAGCAATTTTTGTAAAAATAATGTGAAATAACATTCTGTTTCTTCATGAAGTTGAAATCCCAATAAACAATAATGTGTACTATTTTTTTATTTTTTAAAATCAATTTCTATTGTTATCCATGATAAATTATTATTTTTCTTTTAGCACATTTTTGGCGGTGTGTGACTCCTTAATGAGTAAAATGGTCGCATCTGACTAACGGGGAAAATGTGTTCTGTACAGAAGCTTCTCAAATTCCTTTTCTCCTGACTGCCCCCCCCCCCTTCCCCGCCCCTCCCTCCCACCGCCCGACCCTGCCCCAAGTCGTTTGAGTGAAAATTGCTACTGGTTGAGATAATGTGGTAAGTGTGGTGATGGGTCAACACCGTGCAGCAACGATTCTTGCTGCATGCGTGCGGATCGTTCGCTACGAGTGATAAATGCATTTACACTCTCTAACACACACACACACACGCATAAACACAGATATACATCACGTAAGTGCGAGAACGAGTAACAAAGAGCGAGCCAACGATCATCACTCGTGTTGACTCGAGCCAATTCACGCCTATCGTCGCACTACAATAACGCAAAATAATTGCAATATACAGTCTGACCTCGTGATAAGAGACCGAGAGCCCCCAAGGGGAACAGTTTATCTCGGAAATGGCATACCCCCACCAGACGCGCGCTGGCTACCTCTGTCTGTCTCTCTCACTCTTTTCCCCATGCGATCCTCTCAACAAGAGACTCGCGCGAACGAGATCCCAGCTCATTGTCAGTGCATTCACCTCGCCCATGCAGAAACGTTTTCGACTGCCCGACTTCGATATACCATTGAATATTATTTTGTACTTCTGTGTCTTAATCATAAAATGACTTTAAATAAAAATGAATGCATCTCGATTTTACAGAAGCGTAATTTTAATAGTCTTTGGGATGACAAGTGAACATCACATTGGCCTGACAGGTTGTCCTGAGACACACACCCACACAAACACACAGATGTGCAATTTCACGTCCAATGATTCAAAAAAAAAAAAAAAATCGATTAAATTCAACGAAGCTCATTCTAAATCACTCGGAATATTTATGAACCTCGAAATTCATTAAATTCGAAGTCGTCGAACATCTTCATCATCGAAGAAAAATGTCCAAGACATGGCTTGCTAAAAAAACGTAATAACAATCATTCGAACGTAACGAGTGATGAAAAAAAAATGTAAAAAATAATAATAACGCGGAAATATCAACTTTTAACCGTCGATTTCACGATGCTCTCTTTATGGTCACAAACATACACACGAAGATCGAGCGTGTGTTTCGTGGAGAGTGAAAGAAGAGAGAGAGAGGGGGAGGGGGGCTACTACATATTTGCCATATGCTCGCTGCAACACAGCCAGACAGCAAAAGTGTTCATTCGTCATAAATTCATGGCCATTATCCGCAAAAGTTTGCGACGGTAGACACGGCACGAGGTCGTAGTTGGCAAACTAAAATTATGCCTCTAAAACCAGTCGCTCGTCTCTCACTCTATATGACTATATAACCCTTGCCAGACGATAAAAAAAAAAAAATAATGAAAAAAAGTAAGAAGAAAAAAACGGCCCGGAGTTCATTAAGCTTACTCGCTGAGAAAGCTTTGTTTCAATGAATTCTTCTTCTTCTTCTTCTTCTTCTTCTTCTTCTTTCTCTTTTTTTTTTCTTTTTTTTTTATATCATTAATTTATTTCATCCCAGAATTTTTGCGATAGCGCGAAACATGATTTCTCAAATGTAATTATGCATGTCAAAGACAAGCGCCAAAGAATTAGCATTATATTTTTAAAAATTCCGGCCGGAATAAAGAAAATGCAAAAAAATAAAATAAATTGGAAAATCAACGTTTTGCCAGACTTATTTATATTTTACCCTCCCCCCGCCCCTTTGCCCCCGAAAAAAACAAACGACGAAGTAGACAATTTGCGAGACTTGACTTTGTAAAACTTGTTCTTTCCATTATTATTATTATTATTATTATTGTCGCTATTCTTGGTACGACTTGATCAGGATATTCTCTATTCAATATATATGAGCGATTCCACGTGACTTCAGCCACTCAAAAAAAAAAATATTTCCACAAATAATTTTAAAAAATTGAGTTATTTTATTGCGATATATTCACCAAGTGGCGATTTTTTGAAAAATTTTCTCACGGTTTTATCGTTAATTAATGTTTTTATTCATTTTGCTTCCTCATAGAGGAAGCTTTGTTTTCGTGAAATTTTTTTTTTTCGAGATGTTCATGAAAACGTGTTCAGTATGTCTCAAAACACCTAAAAAACACATTTAGAAAAAATGTCCGGATGTATGTATGTGTGTGTGTGTGTGTGTGTGTGTGTGTGTAGTCATGGTTGACTGCTCACAACTTGAGAACGGCTCGAGATATCAAGCTGAAATTTGTCACACATGTGAAGGGTTCACGGCGCATAGCACAATTTAATTTTTGGGAAAATCTATCAAGTTATTTTGTTTTCACATCATTTTTTCAAAATTCAAAAAATTATTTTTGGTCTCTAGCTCCTACAATTTTAGAGATATCGAGCTCAAATTCAGTATAATGTTGTACGAGTACAGGGAGATGCTCGATACCGAATTTGGAAAAAATCCACGCATTGCTTTACTTTTAAAGCGTTTTTTAATGTGAAAAAAACGATCTTTACACTCTAACTGGAGCAATTTTTGAGATATCGGACTTAAATTTGGTACGAAGTTGCGCAATTATCCAAAGAGAAACCCGATTGAATTTGGGCGAAATCCATCAAGCCATTCATATTTTATGGCGTTTTGAAATTTTTCCAAAAATCAATGTAACTGCTCTAGCTTCCATAATTTTTGAGATATCTGGCTGGAATATAGTACGAAGTTGCACTACCATTGAAAGAGGTTTCGTATTGAATTTGGACAAAATCCAACAAGACGTTCAGATTTTATGGCGTTTTGAAATTTTTCCAAAATTCAATGTAAGTGCTCTAGCTTCCATAATTTTCTAGATATCCGGCTGAAATTTAGTACGAAGTTGCACTATCATCCAAAGGGATTTCCTATTGAATTTGGATAAAATCTAACAAGGAGTTCAGATTTTCTGCGAATTATAATTTTTCAAATTTCACATGAATTATCTTCTTACACATTTGCCAAAGCTTCCTCTATGAGGAAGCCAAAATTGATCGACACAAGGTTCTACTTTACATCTCAATAATTTAAAAACGGTACAAAACTATGAGGAAGCACTGTGCAAGGTTCTACTTTGCACCCTTTTTCCATTCAAATGACTGTATCTTTGGCAGGATTTGACGTATTTACTTTTGTAAAAAAACGAAATCGTGCGTCTTTTCATGGCCTTGCAGAAAAAAATTACTTTAGATTTTATTGAGCAAGTTGAACGTCCGTTTCAGGGCAAAATATGCAAAAACATTTTTTTCTCAAAAAATGCACTTTTTATTTTAGTTTTCAAAATTTCCCCAAATTCTGAATACGGATAAAAGAATTTTTGATATTTTTTATATCGTGGGATCGGTAAACGGTAATGCGTAATTTTACCGATTTCATTAAAAGATTTTTTTCAGTTTGATTTTTTTTTCTTTTCATGCGCTTCAGTCACTTTACGCGAATCCAGAAGCCTCCCTGAAAGAGAAATGAATGATAATCAATGCTCGTTGAATCGCGTCAAGCGAAAAAATCGAACTGAAAAAAGAATTATAATAACTCATAAAAAAAATATAATGACTCAATTTTTTTCTAATTATTTGTGGAAACTTTTTTGTTTGAGTGAAGTCACGTGGAATCGCTCATATATATATATATATATATATATATATATATATATATATATATATATATATATATATATATATATATATATATATATATATATATATATATATATATATATATATATATATATATATATATATATATATAAACTTCATCACGAATGATTTAAACGTTTGTTTTCGACCGGAGGCCAAAAGCATCCGTCTTGGTCAAACGTCCTTTCCCAATTACTCATTTTATTATTTACTCAACAACCCTTAGCAACTTAAAAAAAAAAAAAATATATCCATGGGATATGTAATGACCGACGACCAACATTCAAACATCCCCATACTATTATTATTATTATTCGATTATAATAATCATCACAATTTGTTTTTGAAAAACATTTTGTTGATCCGCAAAGATGAAAAAAAAAAAAAAAAAAATTCTAGTCTAGCCCGAAGGGACTGTACCCACGGCTCGGAGGGGGAGGTTGAAGAGGGAGGTGGGAGGGGATGTTACCGTACGTACATAGCCGGCTATACGGGAGAGTGCGGATCGATTGAAAGCTATAAGGGAGTTCTCGTACGCCGACGCAACTTAAAAGAGTGCGACTACCCTACGGATCCGCGATGCGACCACCGCTGCATTCGACGCCCCCCCCCCCCCCCCACCCACCCACGACCCCCACGACCATCGCGGGCACATCCACACGACCATCGACGCATCCACTGACATCACCTCGGACCGATGAAACGACTTTGACTCGCGAATCAAATTCCCCAGGAACAAAAATTTACAAAAAAAATTATATATAAGTACAAAAAAAAAACTCCAGGTGAAAAAATTATATATATAATCTATATATGGAATTGGGAATATATAGTTTATATAAAGATTATTTAGAGAGTCTAGATAGTCGATATATAGTATATATAGTCTATGTACCCAAGTCAGAGAATTATATTGAATCTATGTATAGGATGGGGCATATAGTTTATATATAGACGATATATGGTCTATATATAATCTATATATAAACCATATATAAACTATATATGCCGAATCCCATATTTAGTTTATATACAGATTATATATAATTTTTTCGCTCGGGAAATGTACCAAAAAAAATTAGAAAATTGGATACAGTGCGATGGCAAGCTTGTGGAAGGCCTCGATCGTGATTTCGCAACGATTCAAAAGTTCCGTGAGATTTTTTTTTTTTTTCCAATTCGAAATCGCGAACGGTCGAACGAGTGAAAAGACGAGACGAAGAGTCTACGCCCACGCCCCGAAGAAGGCTTCGACGAGCGGGAGCGCGCTGTACATATTATATATATGGTTTTTTTCTTCATTTTCTTTTCCCGGAGCCAATTAGTAGCCGATGAATATTCGTCAGAGTCTTAATTATGTATCACCGGCCTCGCCTTCTCTCTCTCTCTCTCTCTCTCTTTTTCTCTATCTACATGTCTATCTGTCTCTGTCACTCACACCCTCACTCGTCTTCGAACACCCAACCCCGATTCGTTCCACGTATTGATACACAAACTGCATTCATGCGCACGCTTGAAAACGAAAAAAAAGTGAAAAGAAGAAAGAAAAAAAATTAGAAACCGAATTTTTTTTTTTCAAATTGCGTAAAAAAATACATAAAAGCAAAAATTGAATAGAAATGAAAATTTCTAGTCACAGAATCACGAGAGTGCTTTCCGTAATTTGTAATTCGGGAGAGTTATTTGTAATAACGTGAAAAATTAATGAAAAAGGGAAAAAAAACAATGTTCAAATAATTTCAATTGAAATCCAAATTTGTTTCAAGTTGAAAAATTGTACATTGTATATATATATCATATATGAGAGAAATTATTGGAAAAGAGAAAAAAAACAATGTTCAAATAATTTCAATTGAAATCCAAATTTGTTTTCAGTTGAAAAATAATATATTACATGTATATTATATATATATGGTATGTTGAAGTCGAAAAAGTGAGTGGTTTCCGCAATTTGTTAAGCACACGAGTCATTTGTATCAACATGTCAAATCAATGGAAGGAAAAAAAAGAAGAGAGAAAACAAAAAAGCAAAAAAAAAACGGAAGAATAAAAAAAATGTGAAGAAAAAAAAATAATCGAAACGTCTGGCTGCAATGTGAATGACGCTCGTGGAACGTATTCGACGACTCATTTTGTTTTACGACTGCATATTGTTAACATCGAATTCCTGACCTTACCCACACACAAACACACACACACACACACGTCATCGCTCCGAATGCGCCACTACACGGTCCGATATTCTCAGGCAGGGTAGGCGAAGAAAAGAAAAGAGAGAGAGAGAGAAAAAGAAATTACACAAACGATTAAGCGGCACCGACAGGTCAAACCTCGCTTGCACCGTTCTCACTTCTGTCGACGTATTCCGGACGTTCGGCTTCGGGCCAGGGATGGTCATTCATTCAATGAAAATATATTTCAAATACTTTTTCAAACAAATCATTATGATCTATAATTATCATGAATAAATCAATAATATTTTTCACATTTCCGTAATAATTATGAGCATTTTACACAAATAGTTATTTGACAATGAATTGAAATATTTAATAAATCCGATATGATGTTTATCGTCATTCAGTTCGAAAAGTATTTGAAATATATTTTTATATAACTAAAGGAGGGAGTCAGGTTTATCCGATACAAAAAAAAAAGCATATTTTCGATTCTTTTTTTCTCACGATACAGTTGATATATATTCATTTCTATAATTACTACATGATAAGGTAACGTTTAGAAGAGTTTTTTATTTTTAACTGATTTTTGGATTTTTTACATAACTCAGAAGTCAAAATGTGCGATTTTTCATCCTACGAAAAATCAGTGTTTTGACTTTCAAGTGCTGTGAAAAATTGACAAATCAGTTAAATAAAAAAAAACTCGACGTTGTTACTTGCAAAGACTTATCAACTGATAGAATCATTTTGGTTTTTTTCATTTCAGACGATTCAGCGATTAGTTATAAGAAGCAGAGCAACGAAACTTTTTCGTTTTTTAGACGTCCGTGGAGATTCGCTGTCAGTGGGTCATTTTTTCATAAAAATTGATGAAATTTTTACAGAATATTCTTCAAACATTACTTCATTATGTCGTAATTATAGAAATAAATATATATATATCAACTGCGTCGTCAAAAAAAAATTATCGAAGATATGTTTGCTTTTTTAATCGAATTAACCTTACTCCCCCCTTAATGCCCAATTTTACATCGATGTCATGACCATTGTTCGTATTCTGTGTTTATATGTGCATATACACACACACACACACACACACACACACACACACACACTCGTACGGTTTTTTACAAAATTTGTGCATTAATATTTTTTATACTTTTCTTTAACGGGAGTCGAATCGGCAAATTTTTTCGTGACGTAAGTTTGTTTGGTACGACGAAATTGCATCCGCTCGAGGCACCTGCTCCGAAGACCTGATTTTCCTGATTACATATTCGTGGGACTGGTGGGGGGGTCCCATTAAAACCCGTGAGACACACAAACACACACACACACACACCACATCAGTCGTTCATAACTGTCCGACTATTTATGGTCATCTTTTCATGATGATCATCACCCAACTAAAAAAAATTATATATATATAAACTATATATGGGATTGGGCATATATAGATTATATATAGTTTATATATACATTACATACCCATTTAAAAAAATTATATATATAGACTATACATGCCCAATGCCATATGTAGTTTATATATTTTTTTTTACTTGGGTATAAACTATATTTGCCTATATATATTGGAAAAAAGAAGGAAAAAATAGATAGATAGAGAGAGGGGGGGGGGGGAGAAAGATGGAGATATTTGATATATTATTCTCTCTTTTAGGGCCAAACGCTTGTCACAAAAATAACGACAATAACAAAATTTCACGTTTTCCCATCTCGATAAAGTGAATAAATATTCATAAATACGAATTAAGGTGATGGAAGAAATCTCCGAATGAGAGAGAGAGAGAGAGACAGCGCTATCGGCGCTCGCTGCGGAGCGAGCTAGAAGGAGAGAATTTATGTCTTCCATCGTCTTAAGCAAAATTTACACACATACATGTCTAAATTTTTGCAGTGTACAAATAATAAAAATAGAAATACATCAACCTACACATATATAGATGATCCCAATAAATATATGTATAAGTGGTACCACCGGGTGGTCTGAATTTGAAAAGAAAAAAAAAACGAATTATGGCGTTCGAAAGTGCATATAAAAAAAAAGATATCCATGATTTTTTTTCAAATTTTTGTACGCAATAGTTTGATGCATGAAAAATTTCAAACCCTCAAATCTTCCAACGTTTGAATTCTGGAATTTTGGGATTTTTTCCGATTCCAGAGGGGCAAGGGGGGCACTTCGACGACTGAAAGCGAATATCTCACGACCGAAGGGTTAAAATGGAAAAGATCGCGAAACATTTTAAATTGCATTTGAGGAGACATATCAAAAGACACCTCACTCGATGGGATGAGCAAAAAAAAATCAAATTCACCCTTCGATCTGTGGGAGGGGGGTGAACATTTTTTTTTTAAATATTTCGTTTTATCATTTCTGCTTTTCGGTCATCGATCTACGTGTCTGTGTACGAAATTGCACCTTAATCGTTACACAAATAAGAGAATGGGAGAATTGTGGAAAACAGACAGACAGACGGACGGACGGACGGACGGACGGACTGACCGACGGTGACCCTAAGGTCCTCGCAGATTTCTACGGAACCCTAAAACCAAACACACGGTCGTCCGTAGCCAAAGCTTAAAACCCAATAAATGAACAAATCCTGTTTAGTTAACAATCCGGGAATAACGCCTCTCATAATAATAATAATAAAAATAATAATGATAATAATAATTTGATATAATAATAATCTTAATCGTTCGAAACGCAAACCCATAACATGCGACCGAAGGTTAGCACGTTGAGAGACATTGCGGTTGCTTTATAGCCTCGTTCTCGTTGGGTGGAGGAGAGGGGGGAGGGGGGAGGGGGCAGAAGGAATGGAGAGGGGGGTGAGGGGAATCTCACCCTACGGTATAACGTTAAAGCGTACTCGCAGAGAAATACCCACAGCAGGTACTTTCCAAGTAGTTACATTCCCCCCCCCCTCCTCCCCTCCCCCTGCGCGGCGCCACCCCGCTGGTTGCCCTGCCACAGTCGTTCGGCTCGTCGCAGGCAAACTTTTCCAAGTCCGAGGGAATTCCCGTCGACCTGGTTGTAAAATTCGAAACGAATTCACGAAGAAGTGGAAACGGTGGCTGAGCGGGGGGAGGGGAGGGGAGGGGAGGGGGTGTACAGGGACGAGAGAATATCTGAGGAGAGAGAGAGAGAGGGAGAGATTGATTGATTGATTATTTATTTATTATGCCCTGGTAATACTTTTCGGCAATATTCATGTTTCATAAGAATTACAGAAATAAAGATAAATAAATTGAAAAAATCAAAAGTAAATAACATGGAATAAAATTTAAATAAACACGAAAATAATAATAACGGAAATAAAAAAGTAGTCGTTATCGAACAAGGCATGAAAAAAATAATAATGATGAGCATTGGGAGCAACCGATATCACGAAGTATAAAATATAATAGAAATTAAGTAACGCACTGAATAACATTGTATCTTGTAAAATATAATATGGGAGATGAAATATAATAAAAGAGAGAGGAGAGAGAGAGAGAGAGGGAGAGATTGATTGATTGATTATTTATTTATTATGCCCTGGGAATACTTTTCGGCAATATTCATGTTTCATAAGAATTACAGAAATGAAAATAAATAAATTGAAAAAATCAAAAGTAAATAACACGAAATAAAATTGTAATAAACACAAAAATAATAATAACAGAAATAAAAGTAGTCGTTATCGAACAAGGCATGAAAAAAATAATAATGATGAGCATTGGGAGCAACCAATAACACGAAGTATAAAATATAATAGAAATTAAGTAACGCACTGAATAACATTGTATCTTGTAAAATATAATATAGGAGATAAAATATAATAAAAGATAGAGAGAGAGAGAGAGAGAGAGAGAGAGAGAGAGAGAGAGAGAGAGAGAGAGAGAGAGAGAGAGAAAAAGAGAGAGAAAGAGAGAGAGAGAGAGAGAGAGAGAGAGAGAGAGAGAGAGAGAGAGAGAGAGAGAGAGAGAGAGAGAAGGATTCGTGCCCGACGTGGCCTTTCCCAAGGAGTCAGCTGCGGTCGCTCGTTGCCCTAATCGTACGTGCTCAGAGACGACTTTTCTCCTCTCCCGTCGTGCGGGGAACCCATCGCCGACCGTCGTCTTCACCGAATGCTCCGTGAAGTTTCAAAAATCTTCATTGTTTCGAAGGCTCGTGTGAGATCGACAATTATTCATTTGAATTGTAATTTTCACGAGAATTCAAAACCTCCGAAATTTTTTTCATTCCGATTGGTCGTGCAACGGAATTTAGAAAAATCCGGAGAACGTTCGAATGAACGACAGATCGATAAATCGATAATCGAAACGTTACGAAAATAAATATTTTTCGACCAGGTCAATGTTTCGACGGATCAAAATTGTGAAGCGTATGAGGCGTCATTCCTAAACTGTCCAAACTTTGAAATTTTTTTTCATTGGTTTGAAATTTACACGGTTTTATCGTCCTTTCGATGAAAAATCCCTTCATCGATTTTTAGACCTCTACGATCATCCGTTCCGATAAGCTACGTGGGATAAAAGTTTCAAAAATATCAATTTTTTTTGCGTTTGCAACGTTTTACCTTCGATCGGCTATAACTCGCACTTTCTGGGAGAACACAAAATGAACTTTCAATGGGTGTGATTTGGAAAACTGGTTCTGAACAAAATGTACGAGTAGTTGATACCCATTGACGATAGATTTATGTGAATAAAGAATTTTTGCGTGCTCAGGGACAACTCGAAAAAATAATTACCGAACTAGTCTGAAAATGCCTATGTTATTCAAATGGGAAACAAAACGAGCTTGCAGCCACGTCTTCTCATTGGACCACATTGCTGGGGTTTCGCACATATTTTTATTTATTCATTTCGAACCTATGTGGGGGGGTGCACTTGTCGAAATTCGTCAACACCCCCATCTAGGACCACCCTGATAACTACACATATAAGGACTTCCTACACTACCTACGATTCAGAGGCAACAAATTCCAACTTTCAACTTGCACCTTTTGGATTTGTTTATTTTTCAATTAAATTTATATTCATCTATTTTATGATAAATAAATATAAATTTTTATTTATTTATTTTCTTAATTTATTTATTTTGAAATATATATATTTCAAATATTCGAATACTCATTACAATGATTAATCGACCGGTAGCGTGAAGAAAAAAAACATGCCCTGACCTATCTGGGAGGTGCACTTGTCGAAATTCGTCAACACCCCCATTAAGATCCACCGCAGTGGGGCATAATCAATAATAAAGCAAAATTTTACCACATGTTTTTTATGACTATAGCTATATCGCATATCATACGATTTTTGAATTGTTGAGTCGAACTTTGTTTTTGTTGCAAAAAACGATAAAAGAAATCGTGCTTTTCCGTGATTTTATGGGAAATGGCTGCCATTTTGTCATTTTTGGAAAAAATAAAAAATCTTATTATATGCGCTATAGCTATTAACTTACTGAATCTATAACCATTTGTTTTTATATGTTCAGATCATTCGTTCCGGAAATTTCATCAACAGCAAAAACTGGCTAAAATAAATGAATGAAATTTGAAATTTTTGTTGTTGTTGTGTATGTTAAAAGTGTATTCATGAGGTCCAACACTTTATGTATCAATATTTATGATTTAAATTCATCGACAAAAATTTGTGAAAAATAGCCTTTTTTCGTTCGTCTAATTAGATTAGACTCCCTTAACCCGTTGCGGTCTGTCGGGGTCCACTGGACCCCACGCCAAATTCACGGTATTTATGCAATAAAATTACCATCTTTCAACATGATTCTGTCCATTTAAACGTATCATTTCCATTTTTCGACATCGACCAAAAGTCTCGATATCAAACTTCAAAATAAATATAACTTTTTTCAAACTCCTATAGAAGCTCGATTTGTTTTTTCAAAAAAACATATAATATCCCAAGAGTAAAACGACCCAAAATATTTTACCACATGGCAAAAATTACAATTTTTCACGATTTTTTCTTGTAAAAGAAGTCAGATTTCATGAATTTTTTTTTCCATCGTGTTTTGACTCCTCAAAAATCTCAAATAGAAGACAACGGGCTATTGGATTATTTGAAAAACATGTTAAATTTAATTTTGGCGCAAGATTCAAGTCGATACATTGAAAAGAACGCGGATGGGTACGATTTTGGCGAGTGGGATTGCCTGGACCCCACGTGACCGATGTGTTATTATTCGGCAACGGGTTAAAAAATTAAAAAAAAAAAACAGAAAAAAAAATCTTACAACATCATGAGACGACCCACGTCGAAAGAAAATAACCCTTCGATTCATCTCCATTCATTATCATTAATAAATAAATAAATGTATTGAAAAAAAAATAAAAAAAATAAAAAAAACTGTCATACTGAATAAAATGTATCTTTTACACCTTTCCTCGTTACCGACCGAGTCCGTGTAGCGTCGCCCCGATTCGACGCGTCGACGGCGTCGCGAGGCAATAAAAGCCCGAGCCACAACGAGACGAACGACGACGAGCAACAACGAGCAACGACGCGACCAAGTCCGATGTCCTGCGATGGTTGGTGATTCTCGCGTATATAAATCTTTCTTCTCGGATCGTGTGTCCAGTCACTTCGTAGCTTGCTTGATTTTTTTTTTCTTACGGATAATCTAACTGTAGGATGTAAAGTCGAGAGTTGGTTTGGCTGGTTTGCTCTGCCGCATGTAAAAAAATGACGACAGAGAGAGAGACGCGGGGGAACAGGCGCGAACGCGCGCGCGTGAAGAAGCGCGGCAACCGTGGTTCGCTCTGGATACACGAGCGCCCTCTGTCCGCCGCCGCCCTCTCCACCGCCCCCCCCCCCTCGCGCCGCCCGTCGGTCGCCGACGCACGGCCGCCTGTCCTCGCCCCTCGCGCTCTTTCACCAACCACATGCGGTTCGAAAACGCGTTTGTTCATCTCTCGAATTCCCCTTCGTGGAATCTTTATCTGAATAGTAGTTTCGGATTATCGCGACCGTGCTCTCTCTGTCTTTCTCTTTCTCTACATCTCGGGGTTCACGACTTTTCATCACCGTACTGCATACTAACCCGTAAATATACAACGTACCCCCCCCCCCCCCCCGCGCGTTTAATAATTTAATATCAGAAGTTTTGTGTCACTACGAACTTTACCGTCGGAAATTCTTTTTTTTTCTTTTTTTCTTTTTTTTCAAACTATTTTTTTCTGTTTCTTTCTCTGACTGACTCGCTCTCTCTTTCTCTATCTCTCTCCCTCTTAGTCTCTTTTTGTGTCTATGGCGGTCTCTTTTTCTCTTTCTCTCTGTCTAGTATTGAAAAATAAATTTTTATCTCTATTTTGTGAACATTTTTGTATACTTTTTTCTTATGATTTTACATATTTTTTGTTATTATTATTATTATTATTATTATTGTTTTATTGTCATTATTAGCATTGAATTTGATTACGGTCAGGGCTTGTGAATATTAATCAATCAACCAATCAATATTTCACCCCCCCCCTCTCTCTGTCTCTAAGAAAAATAAAGAATAAGAAAATTATTTTTTTTTAAACTTCAGTTTCAATAAAAACTTTTATCTTTATTTTTGTCATTATTTTTTATGTTTATTTTCGAATATTTTTTCATTACTTTCCTGTTATTCCACATGTTTTATTATTATTATTATTATTATTATTATTATTATTATTATTATTATTATTATTATTATCATTTATTGTCATTATCGTCATTGCCTTTAAGTGTTGTAAGGACATAATGAATATCAATCAATTAATTTCTCTCCTCTCTCTCTCTCCCTCAATCTCTTTCTTTCTTTCTACAGTTTTTTCAACAACTTCAATCTTTATTTTACGTTAATTTTCTACATCTCCAATTTTTTTCCGGTTATTTTTTTTTTTTATAAAATAAAAATAACAACATATTTTCATTTTTTATCAAATAAAAATAACAGTATATTATTATTATTATTGTTATGATACTTCATTGGTATTATCATAATTGGCTTGAAGTATAATCAGGGCGTAATGAATATCGATCAATCAATATTTCTCCATCTCCATCTCCCTCTTCCTCTCTCTCTCTCTCTCTTGATTTCCGACTTTACGTTTTTCCTTTGAATTCATTTTATTATTCTTCTTTTTCTCCGCTTGTTTACTCAGAATTATCATTTTTGTAAAAAAAATATGAATAAATAAATAATGAATCCTTAAATGGTTTCTTTTTTGTGTTTTTCGTCAAGTTTATAACGAGTCTCGGTTTAATCGGTGATTTTCGCGGGTCACTCAATAGTTACCCAAGTTTTGAAGCTGTAGTTTTTTTTTTACTTGCAACATTCGCGTTTATCTTAAGTAATCATTGATCCATTATATTCCTTCATTTTCATCATTATTATATTTTTTAATTACAAATTGTTGATCCTAGTGAACTAAATAAAAAAATCTAATATATAATACATATCAATAAATTATACGAATTAAATAATTTCATTATTATTATTTCATTACTATTCAATCAATCAATCAATCGGGTTTTATTTGCATATTTTTTCCACAGTTTTTACATAACTATTTTATTATTATTATTATTATAGTGAATTCGTTATATGATGTTATTTTAACGTGCTTTGACGATTGACGACCTTGTTATAGATGTAATTTCGTAAGATTATTTTCCTCTCTTGGTTTGAGAGTGAGAACCCTACCTTACCGATGATTTCGGTTTCTTATTTATTTATTTATATATTTATTTATTTTTATATTATCATTATTATTTCAATCAGATCAAATTATAATTTATTCATCATTATTCATTTGATTAAGAACAAAATTCGTCCAGACACGAGAAAGAAAAAACAAATAAAAAAAAATAAATGAATAATCTATGAAAAAAAAGGGTTTGTGGCGGCGGAAGCGTGATCGAATAATCGTTGAACGGCAAAACGTGTTAACACACGTTGTGATAGTCAAGGTCCAGAAGCTGCGCGTGATTCGAGACGAGTTGTGAGAAGAGAGACGCCCAGCGGCCGCCGAGCGCAGCACGAGACTCTTAGCGGCTGCTGCTGCTGTTACTGCTGCTGTGGCTGCTGCTGCTGTGTTGACACTCCGTGTGTGGGTGTATCGCGAGAGACGTCGATGAATAAAAAAAAAAGAAAGAGAGAGAAAAGAAAAGAAAAAAAATGAAGGCAGTAACGACCCACGTGGTCTGGATGGGGAGAGGTTTACGATCGTCGAGAGCCTCCGGAGCGGAGAAACCTTCGTCGTCTACTTGCGATAATCATCGCTGGTGCAGGCTACAACCGCGCGAGCCCCAGGAACGGCTCGAGTCGGATCCCGGGCCCCGAACCTTCGTTCGAACACTCGATCTCCGGCAGGGCCGTGAAATCATCGATGTGAATCACATGGTTTTCGTTTTCTCGATTCATGTACAATTACCAGGTATTTTACGTCCCTAGTTGATTTTTTTTTTCATTTTGCATTGTGTAATTTACGTCGAGCGACGCGGGCGCCACCCCTCGGGTCGTTGGTGCAACTACATCGCTTACCGTTGATCGTTCGTTTGGATTTGGTGATCGAAAGAGGAAGTTTTTATCATTAGCCGATCAATTTGCTGAATTTTGAATTAAATGAATCACGGTGGCAAATCTCTCGCTCCGTGAAATTATGATTTGGAACATTGTCTTGACGTTGAAAATTGTTTGACGTTTTATTTGCTTGTGTGCAATTTTCGTTTCTGGAATGAGAAATATGCGGAAAAATAAGTTACAAACGATAATTTTATTCCACTTGATTCGAATGCAGACTGTGATGTTATCGAGATGATACTTGGGCGAAGCCTTTGTTTCATGAAAGTCCAAGTAGAAAAATGAATTATTGAACTTTGTATATTCTTTCGAAAGACTATGGATTATTTTTATTTTATTGCTGAACTAACTGTGTACAATTATTTGTTTTCAATGAAATTATATATGAAAATTGGTCGGGCTCAATGAAATCATGAAAATCATCGTCGAAACGTTTGTTTATTTTCATAGAGTAGTAGCTTTGAATAAGGATAGATGTTTTTTTTCACGTATTCAACGTTTTCTACATTTTCTACGTAAAATACCAGGTACGTGGATGTCGAAAACCCTGGATATCAACATTTTCAGCAAGCCCCGGCCCCGCGACCCCGGGACACAATGATAAGCAGTCCGTAGTCATTTTGTCGTAGCCATTGACAAAAGATTAGTTATTTTCACAAAAGCGTTACCCATAAACTTTGTTATTTTCATATTTTTCGTTCAATTAATTTTTTGCTACGGTTTTTCGTGATAATTTTCGATCAAATGTACCAATTGAAAGCTACGTTCTGGAATTTTTCCGATTTTTCAAATTGACAGTTTAAAAATTAGACACAAACACAAGTAAATTTCAATTTGTGTTAAAATCGTTTATCAGTTGTTATCCATCGTTTATCGGTTCGCCCGTTATCGATAATACACAGGTGAGGTCTCGTAAAAAAAATCGTACGAATAGTTATACCAATTGACGATAGATTCACGTGAATAAAGAATTTTTCGCGTGCTCAGGGACAACTCGAAAAAATAATTACCGAACGAGTCTGAAAATCCCGTGTTATTGAAATGGAAAACAAAACGAGCTTGCAGCCACGTCTTCTCATTGGACCACATTGCTGGGGTTTCGCACATATTTTTATTTATTCATTTCGAACCTATCTGGGGGGGTGCACTTGTCGAAATTCGTCAACACCCCCATCAAGGACCACCCTGATAACTACACATATAAGGACTTTCTACACTACCTACGATTCATAGGCAACAAATTCCAACTTTCAACTTGCACCTTTTGGATTTATTTATTTTTCAATTAAATTTATATTCATTTATTTTATAATAAATAAATATAATTTTTTACCTATTTATTTTCTTAATTTATTTATTTTTGCATATATATATATTTCAAATATTCGAATACTCATTACAATGATTAATCGACCGGTAGCGTGAAGAAAAAAAACAACCAAAAAACCCCCCGAAAAAAAAAACAAGAAAAAAAGCGTAAATTCGAACATCGTTCGTTCGGAACTTGGGCGGGAATGAGTTTACGAGAGAGCACAGCGAACGATTAATCCGAGCGTCGTCGGTGTATAACTCGCTGACCGCTGACCCACTATCACACGCCGAGACGAGTACACAACGACGACTACGCCGCGACCACGAGAGACGACACAACGACGAATCTCCGGACTACGACGACGACGACGACCACGCTAAAAAAACTCGACAACTGGCCCCGAGATCCGTTCACGTCGAAGACGGTTACCGTCGCGTCGCGACTTTGCAACGATAACCAGCAGCATGTCGAGCAGTTATGCATGTATAGGGTGGTTCTTCAAAAAAAAAAAAAATTGAAGACATTTTTTTTGAAAATTTTGAAAAAAAAAAAAAAAATCAGGGCGTTTTTGGTTTAGTCCGAAACTGGGAAAAAAATTAACATCGTTTCCAACGGCGTGAGGGTTTTTGACCGTTTGGATTGAGGCGTCTTTCCCCATACATAAATAAATATATATACATATATATACATATATGTTGCATACTTCTTTTTTTTCAAAATTTTTTCGTCGACCCCTCGGCCGTGACAAAAAAAATGTTGAAATATGAATAATAAGATGAAAAAGGCATTGAGCCGTTTTTTGAATTAATGATTTTTTATTTATTTATTATATGTAAGAAAAAAATTTTTTTTTTCGATTAATTTAAAAAACGGCACAATGCCTGTTTCATCTTATTTTTGATGTTTCAAAATTTTTTCATATCCCTATATACACACACACACACACACACACACACACACACACACACACACACACACACACACACACACACACACACACACACACACACACACACACACACACACACACACACACACACACACACACACACACACACACACACACACACACACACACACACACACACACACACACACACACATATGTGTGTGTGTGTGGGTTCACGCACATACTTATGCCCGGTACATCTCGTTTTATTGTTATTCCAGATGAGCGAGAGACCGGGGGCCAAACCAGCGAGGAGCGAGACGAGTTTCGAGGTACAATACGGCAACCAACCAACCCACCAACGAACGAACGAACGAACGAACGAACGAACGAACGAACGAACGAACGAGTACGAATATTATTTCGTTGCTTGTCGCCCGCGTGGGAAGGACTCCGCATGTGCCGATCCACAACTGCTCGGAACCCATCATCATCATTTCTCGCGCGAGCGTCTCTTCACAACTCGTTCGAAAACTTTGAAATTTTCGTCTTATTATGTATCCATTGTTTTTTTTTTTTTTAATTCGTATCACATTGTCGTTGAAATATTTTGTTTCTTTGTTCGTCTACGCATGATTTTCCAACCCTACAAACTCATGACTGGTCGAATGTCAAATGAGGGGGGGATCTCAAACTCAACCTAGAATGGATCATCTTTCGCCAGAATGTTTTCTTCTATCTGAATCAACTATTTTTCACGTTTGGCACGTTGAAAAATCAATTTTTTTTCGTTCACTTTTCATTTTTTTAAACACCCTATAACCCTTAAACATATATATATATGTATATCCCTTTGTCCGTAAACGTTTTTCCGGCACCTTCAATCCGCAAACCAGGGTCGTTATCGTCGTTGCCTTTTTTTTTAAACATTCAAACGGCTGCAAAAAAATCTGAAAAAATTCAAAAAGGTTCTTCAAGCCTCCAATTAAAAGTCCCAATCATGAGATTATAAAAAATTAATTTTTCAAATATATGTTTTTGATACAAAAGATGAGGCAACCTCGGACAACATTTGATTATCGACAGGACGAAAACGACCCTGGTTTACGGACTGAGGGATATGCATACAGATATGTATTTTCTTTCGAAAGGTGCGTTATTTCGTGAAAAAAATACGGAATAAGAAATAAATATCAAATCAATTAAAATCGAAATAAATTAAATTAGATATATGTATATGTATATTTTTTTTTTTCAAAATGTTTTCAACGACCGATCGAATAGGAACTCTGGACGTGATCGTGGCCCGAGCGACGAGGCTCGCACACACACACATTTACACACACTTACACACACTTACACACACACGGAATGGATCTCGGGTCGCGATAACGTCGGATGACTCATATAAAAGAAATCGATCTTTCTTCGTCGGGACAGACTTCAACGACGAATGCCGTATAAAAGAGAGAGAGAGAGGGGCATAGAGAGGGGGAGAAAAGAAACAAAGTCATCGCACGAGTTATACTGACCGTCCAACCAATATATTCCCCACAGCCCACAACCGAGCGCCACACAACACGCACGCACGGATGTACAAGGCGTCCAACGTGCAACCGCGTGACGACAAAACGGCGGGAAAATTCAAACGCGTTTCAATGACAATTATTTTCCATCATCGTGTTATCCTGATTTCTCAGATTTTTTTTCTTCGTAATACATTTCGCCGATCGGCTATTTTACACGATTGAAATTTTCGCGACCGTGATCGTCGCAATATCATTCGCACATAACCTACAAATTATCACGAAAATTGCAATAATCACTGTCTCTGTCTCTCTCTTTCTCTCTGGCGACTGTAAACATCGAGCGGTTGCCATTTTTCCTCATTTTCATCATCAAACATATTCACATGATTTTCAACCCTTCACCCCCCCCCCGCTTCGACAACCCTCGAAAAAAATTGTAACAATTCACAAAAATAGATTTTTTTCCCTAAAGTTTCGTGATGATAAATTCTGATATTTTTAGGAATTAATTTAGGAATGGAGAAACAACGAAAGAAAAAAAATTCGTGATGACAATTTTATCATGTGCTTTGAGTTTCGTTTCAACTGATTATCTTTCCCCTTCTTTTTTTGAATTATTAAGATGTAAAGTAGAACCTTGCTCATGGCTTCATCGTCTTCTTACACATTTGCCAAAGCTTCCTCTATGAGGAAGCCAAAATTGATCGACATATGGTTCCTTATAGAGGAAGCTTTGGCAAATGTGTAAGAAGATAAGGAAGCCATAAGCAAGGTTCTACTTTACATCTCAATAATTTAAAAACGGTACAAAACTATGAGGAAGCAATGTGCAAGGTTCTACTTTGTTTTTTTTTTTTATAATTCACAAATTTTCACGTAAATCACGATAATACGAAAACTACATAAAAAAATCGAGCCTCCGTACATTTTTCTTCATTCCCCATCGTGAATATTATCATCACCAAACATATTTACACGATTTCACCCCCTCCCTCTATCCCTTTTTCTCCAACGACCTTCAAAATAAAGCCATTTTTATTTTTCTCGTTTACCACGGTCACAATTATCATCAGCAAATATATTTTGGGCACGATTTTCCACCGCCTCCCCCTCTGAAGAAAACACGCCAAATGGAGAGTCATTTTTATTTTTCTTATTTTCGATTATTATCACAATTATCATCACCAAACATATTTACATGATTTCAATTTTTCCCACCCTCCTCCACAAACAACACTCCAAATCGAGTCCATTCTAATTTTTCTCCTTTTCCATTATTCTCACAATTATCATCACCAAAAAAAATTCACACGAATTCACCCCTCTCATCCACCAAAAACTCTGCAAATCTACCCTTTCCCACTATATTCTTCTTACACTTTGCCCACAGCCACACGAATCATCATCACCCAAACATATTCACACGATTTTATCCCCCCCCCCCCTCCTTACCCTCAGACAACACTCCAAATTCCATCATTTCCAATTCTTCATTATTTGTCGATTATTCTCAAAATTATCATCACCAAACACACATTCACACGAATCCAACGAAAATCTTCGAATCGACCTTTTCCCGATTTACGGAAAACTCGTCTAAATCAGTTCGTCTAAAACAATTTGTCTGAAAGGAATAATTCGTCTAATATTAATTCGTCTAATAACAATCCGTCTATTACTAATTCATCTAACATCCAAAAAAAAAAACCAATCCCGAAGAAACTTCAAAGAAAGAAATAAATAAAAACACAGAGAACCGAAGGAACCGAGAGAATCAATTCCAAAGAAACCCGAAGGATAAAAAAATATATTTATATACGTTTTCGATGAATGATTTTCAATAAATTACTACTCAAAATTTTGTTCTGTTGATTATCTTAGACCAATTGTTATTAGACGAATTGTTATTAGACAAATTTTTATTAGACGAATTTCTCTTCGACGAATTGTTCTTTCAGACGAATTGCTTTAAATTAATTGCTTTAGACGAATTGCTATTAGACGAATTTTCCGTAAACCCTTTTCCCATCGTTCTTCATTTTCACCACAGTCACCAAATAATCATCACCGAACATAATTCACATGATTTCAGAACCGGCTCCGTCCCACCCCGCCTCTTCCCCTCCTCCCGTCACTCAAAATCGAGTCCATTTTCGTTCTTCATCACAATCATCATCATCATCACATAAAACATTCAACATATTCATCATTTTGTTTTCACGTAGTCGGAAAAAAAAATCACAATGAGAAACAATCTTTTACGGAACACCCATTTGACCGAAAAACCTTTCTTTCATTTTGTATCCACCGCCCGGTTCCCCCCCCCCCCCGCGTTCCTCCTATCTCGTGTTTATCGCGCCGCCAATATTTTCATTTCTCCCCCCCCCCCCCCCCTACTCCACCGACCATTTATGTTCTTTCTTTATTTCACATCGTACGTTCATACACACACATCGACACCTTTCAGTCAGCTCTGTGCTGTAATCGTCTCCCAAAAACTAATTTAAAAAAAAAAAAAAAAAAAAAAAAACAATAATTACAATGATTTTTTTTTTCAAACCAAAATAATGAAAATTAAAAAAAATACAATAATAGAACGAAAAAAAAAAAAGAAAAAAAAACACAGTTGTACTCACCGGAACTGTAATATTCCTTAAAGTAGTGCGTCGCCGCTCGCTGGACGATCGAATAATACAGGTTCACGTAATTCGTTGACTGATTCTTTGCCGAGAGCGCCATTTAACACCGGTTTATTATTATCTTTTTACTTGTGTTTGTGTGTCTTTGTGTGTGTTTATGTATATGTATATACATATATTATATATATATATATATATATTTGTGTATGTGTGTGTATATATATATCTGTATTTTCCTCAACGTTGTTTGTTTTTTTATTTCTTTATTTTTGTTCTCATCAAATTATCATAATTATTCATTTATTTATTCGTAATAACCATTATCATTATTACAAGTATTATTATTATTATATCATTTATATTCGTTCGATATTATAACTCTTTCCGTCTACAATTATTCATTTACGTTTTTGTTTTTCGTTTTTGTTTTGTCTTTCGTTATTTTTTAAATTTGTTTTTTTTTTTATCTTTCACGTTTTCGCGCACTCTCCTCTCTCTCTCTCTCTCTCGTGCCCTCCCTTCTCTCCCTCCTCGTTCACACAAGAGGATCTCTCTCTCTCTCTCTCTCTCCCTTCCCCCACTCTCTCTCCCTCTCTCTCTCTCTCTCTCGCTCCGAAACTTTCACCGCAAATAGTTATCAAACCGCAAACTCACGTTTAAACAGTAATACATCTTTATAGACCGCGCACCTCGCGAACTTTATGTTCCATTATACATATATATGCATATATATATAAAACACACATTTGTAGAATTAAAAGAAAAAGAAAATTTTAAATAAAAATGCCCGAATTTGTTGAATAAAACGCGCACAGACACGTTCTTTCAATACATCGTAACACACACACAGGCACACGCACACGCACAAACACACTTCTCGGGTCCGTGAAGATCGCGAGGGTCCCCGCGCGCGCGGGCGCGCTCGCGCGCTCACTCGCGTTCGCGTTTCGTTCACGCCGATGGAACGTGCGTTTTTTTTATTTTTTATTTCTTTCTTTCTTTCACGTTGCGTCGCCCGTTGCTGCTGCTGCTGCTGCTATCCGCGCGCTGTCGCTGACGGTGCGTTGGTTGTGTTGTATAGAGTCGTGTGCTACTGCCTGCGTGCGTCTCACCGCGCGCGCGGGCCAGCAATGCGGCGCGGGGGCCACAGCGCGACGTCGACGGCGACGCGGTCGCTATGTGCTTGTGACTTGCCTTGGCGACGTCGAACTCTCGGTCACCCCGTAATCGCTTTTTTTTTTCTTTCTTTTCCTTTTTTCACGTTGCGCGACCGATGGCCGATGAATTGGAAAAAAAAAAACGAAGAAAAAAAAACTTCGACCCGCGGTATGCGCGTTTTACAAAACTATTCGGTGACGTAATTTTTCTTTTTTCTTTCTTTTTTATCTTCTCTCTTCGTTCCGCAACTTTCGACACGTACCAACGCGTCCGTATCCGCGCGATTTCGTATATATATACATGTGTGTGTGTGTGTGTGTGTGTGGTGTGTATATATTTGAATATATGTATGTATGTATGTATGCGTGATATATATATATATATATATATATGGCGCGTACAATTTCGTCGTTCGTGTTATTTATTCATTTATTCTTCACGTCTCTTTTATTTATTATTTTTTCCCCGATCGTGTTTTTTTTCTTCTCCGTCTCGTTTCGTTTCCTCGATAATCGCGACGAACAAACAAACAAAAAATGCAAAAAAAAAAAAAACACCGACAGACGGGTGGCGTCGTCGTCGTCGACGACGACGGGGCGAACGCGACGACGTCGACGAGGTTTTTCAACAGCGTGAGACCGCGCGCACACACAGAGATGGTCTCCACTTATCTCACTCGTGGGTTTGTGCGACGGCCCAACTCGTTCTCTCCGCGCGCTCTTTTCGGGTAACACCGCGCCGGTAGACAAACTCGGTAGACTCGGCCGGGGCCCCCCCGAGTACTCTCTCTCGGCCAAGACCGAGACGCTCGCCGCGCGGCGTTGCCACACTTCCCCCCCTCCCCCCTGCACGTAACGTTTCCTCGCCGGCGTTCGACGCTCGCCGCGGCACACTCTCGTCTCGCCGCCGACGCCGCCGTTGCCGCTCACGGTTACGCCGCCGCCGCCGCGACGGGGCGATCGCGGTGGGGGTAGGGTCTCTGGACTGCAATGGGTTTGGGACACGTCGCGGCTCGCGGAGGGGGGCGGGCCGCGGTGCGCGCGCACACACACACAGACGCACACGTACGTTCCCGCGCTCGAAGCGCCGCGACGCGGCTGTCGTTGTTTCGTCAATGTGGAATGGTGTGCGAGCGAGAGACCGACGTCGAGGGGCGACGAAGGGGAAGGGGCGATGCGGTCTCGTGGAGGGGAGACGACGAATGACGCGCGAAAGAGAGAGAGAGAGAGAGAGAGAGAGAGAGAGAGAGAGAGAAAGAAAGAGAGAGAGAGAGCGAGGAGGGGCGAAGGAGAAGGCGAGAGCCGCAGCACAGGAGCGGCGGAGAAAAGATTGGAGACCAGCAGCAGCACAAGCAACGCGGCTAGAGACAGAAGTAGGAGAAGTGGGGGGAGAACGGGAAGCGTGTGTGTGTAAGAGAGAGAGAGAGAGAGAGAGAGAGAGAGAGAGAGAAATACTCGGAGGTTCGCGACTGCCACTGGCGCGGCAAACGCGCGAGCTGCGTGCCGTGGAAAATCGCGCGGCGGGGGGCGGGGGGTACGGGGGAGTCAGGAGACGTTTCTTGGTGAGCGCGCGCGCGCGGCCGTCGTGCGCTTCTCGCTTCTCCCACTCTCCCACGAAACTCGCGAGGATGGAGCCCGATGGCGGGGGAGGGGAAATAAAACGCGTTTGAACCTGTATATTTTCGTCTCGCTTGGTCTCACGCGACGCCACGATCCTCCTGGCTCGCTTGTGCTGCTGCTGGTGGCTATGCGGTGAGCGCTGCCCAGAGGGCGGAAAGAGCCGAAGCGGGACCTCCTGAGAGCGGAGTGGGGGAGGGGTGTAGCGACGAGGTAAAGGAGGGGGGGAAGAGAGAGAGAGAGAGAGAGAGAGAGAGAGAGAGAGAGAGAGAGAGAGAGAGAGAGCAAAAGTCCGCGAGGCGCGGGGCGCAGACTTTGGTGACCAACACAACCCACAAAAAAGCACTAGCACATGTATTTTTCAAGCCAGAGAGAGAAAGAGAGAGAGAGGGTGGAGGAACCGCGGGGGGAGGGTTGAGGGGAGAGGGGCAGGTCGACGAGGACAACCGACGAAAGAGGAGAAACACGATGGAGGAATGGCGAAGGGGTAGACGGAAGAGCACGGGGCAATGGAGAATATATATATAGGAGAATATATATATATATATATATATGTATATATAGGTGTGGGTATACACATTGGCGCTAGTATCGTACGTTCTGGTGTCTCTCGCGACGGGAACGAGTCGCGCATAGGGAAGCTCGAAGGGTGGGGCGTTCTCGGGGAGGAGAGGGATTTCCCAGTCGCCACCACTCAACGTCTATGTGTGCGCTGCATACATGCGGACAAAGAAGTATATAGATAGACGCTTGGCCCTCCGCCCCGCGCGGCGTCTCTCGCTCTTTCTCACAGCCGATACCGCGGGCTCTGCGCGGATGCATCGGACGCGCTCGCGCGACGCCAACCGCTCGTCGCGACTTTTCTCTTTTTGTCCACCAGCAGCAGCGGCAGCAGCAGCGGCAGCAGCACGAGAGTCACATGGTACGCTCGTGCCACGAGTACGAAGCCTCTCCCAAATCAATATCACTCGCATATAAAAAAAAGTGTACGTGTGCGCGTCCGCGTGTGTGTGGGTGTGTGAGAGAGAGAGAGGGAGAGACGATAGAAAAGAACGAGCGAGGGGCAAAAAAGAAATGGTTGGGAAAAAAGTGGCGGTGGTGGGGGGAGGAGGGGCGGGCGCGGTGGTTGGCGGGGCGGGAAGGGGAAGCGAGAAACAGAGAGGCTGCGTAGCGAACAAGGAAAAAAGTTGGGACGAAGAAGAAACGAAAAAAAAAAAAAAAAGAGTCGAGGAATTAAAAAATAAAAATAAAAAATAAAAGAGTAAGGTACCGGTATGGCAGGTACCTGTAATCGTTGACGAATTCGCCATGTCCTACAATGGTCGGATATACACTTGGCTGTTATTATTGTTATTAGCCCGACTGGTACGAATGATGTCGACGAGACGAATTAAGATTACACGTAGAAATGGCGGATGGCGCGAGGGAGGGGGGGGTCGAGCGGTGGAATGAGGGCGGGGCAAGGGCAGGGGGGGGCGAATGTTCTCTGAAATTGGCGGAGAGGGGAATCGAGAAGTTGTGCGTTTGAAGAATATTTTATACCTCGCTCGATGGTATCTTTCGCTATCGCTTGTTTTTTTTTTTTTTTTTCTTTCTCTCTCTCGCCCGATTATTCTCATGGATAGTTCGTTGTGACTTGTTTCTTTTTTTTTTCATCGTTTCTCCAAGTCGTTTTTCTCACGTCTTTACGAAAAAAGATCCACCGTCAAGTGTCGATCGCTTGGGTTAGGTTAGTAGTCGGGGAGTCGACGACGCCACCGTTTCAGGGTAGACGGTCGCGCGACGGTGCTGCCGCCGTTGTTCCCACCGCCGGCGTTACTCTCACGAACTACATTTTCCCGCGTTTTTTACGAAACTTTCGACAATTTGAAATCGCGCTTGTCGCATCGCGACACCGCGGACTATTTTACGGGTTATTACAATTGAACAATGCGAAATCGTTGTTCGTGACCTCGTGGAAATTTTACGAAGCTTTTTTTTCATAAGGCCGACGAGCGAGACTCGGGAAAATTAATGAATATAGTAGGATTTTTTTTGGTTCTTGGTTCGTTATGTGGGTTGAATGAAAAATTAATTATTATTCGTGTTATGGACTTTTTTTTTATAATTTCAAATGATTCGCGGATTAAGCGTGTGATAATGGAACGAGAAGTATGCGGGACGTTGAATTTTGTCGGGTGACGAGAATTCGGACGATCGAATATTGATTGATTGACAAACACGTCAATCGTTTTGCGGCGATGAGGGACGGAATTGGAATTCTGACGGATTTTTTTTTACGTCTTTTTATTTAAATTTTTTTTTTTCGTTTCGTCGGGTGTGTTATCGTCGTTTTTTTTTTTTTGGTAAATAAATTCGACGACCATAACGAGGATTATAGATTGATCGTTGTTTTTTTTTGTAATAATAATTAGAGAATATATGAAAAATTTAATATTTTGAAAATAAATGGAATTATTGAGAAATTGAATACAAACACGCTATAGCTATTAACCTACTGAATCTAAACCTGTTTGTTGTTTTTTTTGTTCAGATTATCCATTCCAGAGAATTCATCACACCTACCTTTTTCTTTGGACCTTCCCCCCCCCCATTTTTCTTTACAAAAATTGACTAAAATAAATTGAAAAGAATATTTTTTTCGTGTATTTTGAAAGTGTATTTATAAGGTCTAACACGTTATATATCAATATTTATAATTTAAATCGGTCAAAAAAAAATCGTGAAAATAGCGTTTTTTTGCGTGTCTAATTAGAGTAGGCCCTTAAGGTAGTATCTCACAAACTGAAAGAGTCAAAGCAAACCTAAGATATACCATCTCCTGATTGAGGTACGTAGTACTTTGATGTGCCAACGTCGCGTGTTATGATGTCAATTAGTGAGGGAAAGAGAAGATGGGAAACAAACGCGCAACGTTGCCATGTCTACTGGACCACGACCAACTCTTAATATAAACTGTATTTCCCCGATGTTTATTTGCTTATTATTATTATCACAGTCTCCTGATCTCTACTGTCAAGTGCTCAAAATGTTCTCCGAATATTCAACTTGCAGCTCAAGTGTTTTCATTAAAATCTGACGAGGACTTTTTGCATTATATCAAATTGATCATGATTCTCCATAAGGCTCCATGTTAAACGTGTAAAAATAAAAGTGTTGATATCTTTTTTCTCGCGCTCCGGAAAGCCATACAAATTTAACTGAATCTTTTTCTCATCAATACCTATAAGTATGCCAAGTTTCATGAAAATCTGACGAGGAACTCTCTTATGGAGGGTTCTACCTTAACTTGTAGACATAAAAATCTCTCGACGTTGCAAACCATTTGAAAATCGCCCATGCATATAGGTTATTTTTGTTATTTTTGTTATCAATCGCGTATAGGTGGAGCGTTGGAGAGTCAAAGGTTTACGGAGGATTGAGCTTCGGTCTTCAGTCGATTCCGCGGGACTTGTGGCAATCCAGCATCATCATCGTGCAGACAGAGACGGTACAGTAGTTACAGTAGTCGCAGCTGTATCGGACCACGGTACGTTGCAAACTTTGTCCCACTCACTCGCTCCCCCCCCCCCCTCCTTCCCCTTCCTCATGTCATGCGTCGTGTGTACATGGTACATGTGACATTCCGCGAGAAAAGGGACGCCAACGCGTTTGCAGTCAAATTTCGTGATTACCGAGAGCGATCGAAGAGCCCTCGATTACACGGCGGTCACCAAGTGTAACCGAGTCGTGGGTTAACCTAGGAGCTTCATCCCCCCCCTCCACTCACGATTCGAAAAAATTCGAAAATATTGATTCTCGCATGATAATTAATCATAGTTATTTGTTTGAAAAAGTATTTGAAATACATTTTCATTGAATGGATGCCCATCCCTGCTCCGAACATAATCGCCACTAATTCTCAATCGTTGTTTATTTACCGTTTTTATGAAAATAATTAATTGCAAAGAAACAAAAATGTTATTCCGCGGCCAGGTTCAACGATCTTCACTTTGCACTTGCAATGACATTTCAAACTTTGCAAGATCATGTTTCATTAAATTTTTTTTTTTTTTTTTTTCACGTATATAATTATTATTGCAATTTTTCATTTGTTTAGGAAATACGATAATGGAAATGAAAAAAAATACAATGGAGCCGAGTCTCAAATCCTAAAAAATACCTGTTTTCAAAACAGAATTTGTAGACAAGAAATTAAAATTTGAAAAAAAATTTGAAGCATCTTTCTCTCTCTCTCTCGCACTCTCAGTGGCAATTCGAAATTTTCGCCGATGAACGAATCAATGTTTTTTTTTTGTTAAATTCATTTATTACGAAAAAAAACGACTCAATCACTATCGGTAGCATCTGAAAACGGGAGATTCGATTTTACTATTATTTCTTTTTTTTTGTGATTCGCGTCAGGTTCCTTTTTCCGCGGAACGTTACCTATGTACAAATATGCCGCTACTGTCTCGCTCGCGGCTCGACGCGCCCGAGTGCGTTGCGTGAATGGCACTGTTACGACCTTGCCAGTGTGCCTCTACGTACTGTACACACGACTCTCGACACTGTATGTGTATGTGGGTATGTTCGTTGTATCTGTATATTCGTCATTATTATCATTTTATTTATTTATTTTTTGAAATTATTTTTTTTAATAGTTTCTTTTTATTCACGGTTATTTATTATGATAACACACGTTTAACTGGCCGTCGAGCAACGTGACCGCGACGTTGTTTTCCCACTTGCGTCGCGATTATCGCGAATTAAATCGCGGCCATCAAGCCCGATGGATCGAACGAAATTTTTCGGCTCACGATAAAAATGAGAGTTGTTTTTTTTTTGTCACCGAACCGTCGAACGAAATGTGACAATTGGACACGCGAGCGTTCGGTTATGATTTTTGGTAATTATTGTGGAATTTAATGCCAATTTATCGATTAACATTTTTTTGCCAGTTGATGTGGTCAAACATTTGGGAAACGTTGAAGAAACCAATTTTTGCTTTTTATTTTTCAATCAATTTTTAACTGGATAAAAAATTTACTTTTTTTCATACAAAACATTCGTGATTGATTGAGATGTAATTTTCTCCGTTCGTTGACTGATAAATAATTACGAAACTTAAAAAAAAAACTTTCTTTCATTTTTTCATAATCAATTCTCAACTGAAAAATAAAACGAATTCGTTCATTTTGCAAATTATTCCAAATTGTTTGAGATGCAATTTCATCTGTACATGCCTAAAAAAAATTCGCCAAAAAAAAAATCCCCCCTCGATAAATCTCCAAAAATCCAAAAGAACGTAAGTTTTTTCGACCACGTTGTTTTGATCGAAATTTTTTGGAATAAATGTGAAACGTTAAAAGAAAAAAAATACTTTAAAAAAATTTGTTCTGAACAATTAGTTTTGAAACCATGAAAATGAATTCAACTTTACGTTTTAAAAATTGAATTACAATAATTGGTTATTCGTAGAGACGAAATTTTTTCTTTGTTCGGAACGAAATTTTCTTGTTGTCCCGCACGTGTGCGTAAACACTCGTGAAAAATGTTCGCGAATAAAGTGCGACAAAGCGCGCGAAACGGTTTTCAAAATTCAACGTATCGAGAACGTCGATGGGGATTGTTTCGATCGAGTGTGTTATTCGCGAAGCGTGACAATTGACCGTGCGGAGTAGGTGGTCATCGGGCTTTGTAGTTGCGTTACCGAATATATATATATATATATATATATATATATATATATATATGTATATATGGCGACGAATTTAGCTTTTCGATCGTCGAAACGTTTCGATGTTACGCTCTCGTAGAATTGGTGCAGCATTTGAAACTTAATCGATAACGTTTTATCCCCCTCTCCTCCCTCCCCCCGCCTCTTCCCTCCACCCGCATTCCACCCTTCAAAACTCACCGTTCGAGTCCTGCATCCCAGTCCCCTTGGCTGATGCATTCAAACTGCATTTTTTCAAATCTAAAATTCTGCGGTTCCATTATAGCTCCACCCTTCGAACTATTATGGGTGGGAGGGGAGGTGAGCAGGGTTGAGTAAACAAAAGCAAAAATGAAATAGTTTTCAAAAGTTTTCAATGATTTTTTTCAAGAACGAACATTGTTAAGGGGGTACATTTGTGCAGATTGCCGGAAAAATAGATTAATTTTGGGAATTATTATCTGAAAAACTATTGGTCCGATTGAATTCAAGTTAGTTTTGTTCGAAGGTATAGACATTGAGGTATGTTGAAGAATTTTTCGTTCGAGTGTATAGTGAATGGGAGCGCTGTTATTCCGGCCGGCGTAAAATAACTTTGTCGTCGGCACGGTTTGGCGGTTCCCACTTTTTCCGGCGGTCGGTTGGTCTGAAACAGAACATTTCAAGAAGATTCTTAAAGTTTGAACGTCTTGAGCTGTTCAGCACGTAGGATTTTTTTTTTCACAAAATGACGCTTGATTGAAGTTGAAATTCACTTTTGAACCTCAATTTACGACCTTTGTTGTTGATAAAAAAAATAAATAAATTAGTTTGCAAAAAAAAAAAAAAAATCCTACGTGCCGAACTTCATTACCTATCCGTGCATATTGTGTCCAAATTTTGAAGGAATCGATCAATCGGTTATCTAAAAAAAAAGTGGGAACCGACTCCCACTCAATATAAAATCAAACAAAAATTCGTCAACATACCTCAATGTATATGCTTTCGAATGAAACCAACTTGAATTCAATCGGACCAATAGTTGTTCAGATAATAATTCTCAAAATTCATCTATTTTTCCGTCAATCTACATAGATGTGTACTTAACTCTTTTTCAAACATTGAAAACAAAAAATCATCCAAATGTTGAGTGACCTCAATACCTACACTTACTTTTTATCCCCGGAATATTTCATTTTCCGCAAGAAATTAATTGCAATTGAGATATGATAAAATGTTTTTACGTGCTAATCAAAAAGAAAATCGAATTCGTGAAAGCGGAACCTCTGAATGCAGTCCGATCGGGTCCAAATTTTCACAGATGTCTCCCGATAGTATGTACTTCAAATGTAGGAGTCGCCATAACAATTGAAAAACATTGTCTCTTTTTAACACACTCTAATATATATATATATATAGATATCTATAATATATATCGGCGCAGCCTGATATTAAATTGGACTTAGCGACGTTATAACGAAGAATATTCTTATCGGATTAATCGTAGCCTGCGTGATAGCTGCAAATTTTTATATTCCATCTTTAACCATTCCGCTGTTACCTTACTCGACGCCCCCCCCCTCCCCCCTCCTCCCCTCTCCCTCCTACCCCGTTCTCCTCTCCGTCATTCGCGCACTTTTATCATAATCCCGGAGGCTAGATACCAGATATAGAATTATCCGTACAGCAGATACGGCTGCGCGCATTAACAAGCCCATCCGAGTCAAAAATTTCGAGCCTTCGTTCAACCTGGTTACTCCTAATAGATGCCTGTATTTTTTTTTTTTTTCGCCAAGTCAGCGATTGAGTGTGGAGAGTATCTCGCGGGTTGAAAATGATATGCGAATTGTAATCTGCCATCGCTCGCCCAAAATAGCGAAAATCGAACAATCAGGGTGTAGGGAGGGTCGTGTAGGTTGTCTCGATTTTTTTTCGTTTTTGCATTTTCGGAAAGAAGAACTTCAAAAGTATTTCCGGATAATCGCATTTTAAGGAATTCCAAAAATGTTGTTGAGCTACTTTCTACTTTTGCTGATAATTAAACAAAATTCAGCTTATTATTATTATTATTATTATTATTATTATTATTATTATTATTATTATTATTATTATTATTATTATTATTATTATTATTATTATTATTATTATTCCACTCTTCTCGGACTTACACATTTTGTCCGGTGGTTTAGTAGAGAAACACGCGGACCATGGTCAAGCGTGTTCTCTTTACAACTGTTAAATTACATTATATTACACTTACGCTAATATAATACATGAATCTTATAGTCTATTATGTTACATTTATGCTAATCCAATACATGAATCTCATGGTACATTTAGGAACTTTCGAGTTAGTGAGCACGTATCTATAATAACGGATTTTTGTAGTTGAATGTATGTTTTCGGGTGAAGTTGTATGGCTCTAATGTATCTGTGAATATCGTGTGGTATGACTCCTGTAGATGATAGGATGATTGGTATTATTTCGACTTTTTCCTGGTGCCACATGTCTTTAATCTCTTCGGCTAGTTGAATGTATTTTTCTATTTTTTCTCCGATTTTCTTTTGTATGTTTCCGGTGTTTGGTATCGATATTTCAATGAGTTGGGTGATTTTCTCTAGCTTGTGTATGAGAGTGAGATCTGGTTTGTTGTGTGGTGTTGTCCTGTCTGTAGTGATGCTTCTGTTCCAGTATAATTTGTAGTGTCTGTTTTCAAGTATGTTCGGTGGTTGGTATCTGTATATGGGTGTGTGTTCTTGTATGAGGTTGTGTTTAATGGCCAGTTGTTGATGGATGATTTTTGCGACGTTATCGTGCCTTCTACTGTATTCTGTGCCCGCTAATATTGTACATCCGCTTGTAATGTGGTCTATTGTTTCTATATGGTGATTACACAGTCTGCATTTGTCTGTCGTTGTGTTGTGGTCTTTGATTATGTGTTTGCTGTAGTATCTGGTGTTAATGACTTGGTCTTGAATTGCGATCATAAATCCTTCGGTTTCACTATAAATATTGCTTTTTCTGAGCCACATGTTCGATGCTTGTTGGTCAATGTATGGTTGTGTCAGGTGGTGTGGGTGTTTGCCGTGCAGTGTTTTTTGTTTCCAGTTTTCTTTCTTTATGTCCGTCGTTATAATATTGTCTGTAGGGTTGTATGTGTTGTTATTGAATTTTAGTGGTGTGGCTGATGTGTTTGCGTGGATGATTGCTTTGTGTATGTCGCTGGTTTGTGCTCGTTGTATGAAGTATTTTCTAAGGTTGTCTATTTGATTGTAGTTAGCGTTTCTGATGTCAATAAATCCTCGTCCTCCGTCTTTTCTGTCTATTGTGAATCTTTCTATTGCTGAGTGGATGTGGTGCATTCTGTGTTTGTAACATTCTGAACGTGTGAGGGTGTTGAGCGATTCTAGGTCTGTGTTGCTCCAGTTTACTATTCCAAAAGAGTATGTCAGTATCGGTATTGCAAATGTATTGATTGCTATCGTTTTGTTTTTCGCTGTTAGTTCCGTCTTCAGTATTCTAGATAGTCTGTGTTTGTATTGTCTCTTCAGTTCGTCTTTGATTATTGCGGGTTCGATTCCTATTTTCTGTCTGTAGCCCAGGTATTTGTAATCGTCTGTTTGGTCCATTGCTTCTATGCGATTGTTATTGTTGTTGTCGTCGAGTATGTAGTCTTCTTGTTTAGTTTGTTTTCCTCTAATTATACTGTTCTTTTTGCATTTGTCTGTTCCGAACGTCATGTTTATATCTGTGCTGAAAGTTTCTGTTATTTTGAGTAGGTGGTTAAGTTGGTGGTTTGTTGCTGCTAATAGTTTGAGATCGTCCATGTATAGTAGGTGGGTGATTTTGTGTGGGTGTGTTCCAGTGATTTTGTATCCGTAGTCTGTCTTGTTTAGTATGGTAGATAAAGGGTTCAATGCCAGGCAGAACCAGAAAGCACTTAGTGAATCTCCTTGATATATTCCACGTCTGATCGTTATCGGTTGTGATGTTATATTGTCTGTGTTTGTTTGAATGGTCAGTGTAGTGCTCCAGTTTTTCATTATCGTGTCCAGGAAATCTATTAATTTGGAATCGACTTTATATATTTTTAATATGTGAATTAACCATGAATGAGGTATGCTGTCAAAAGCTTTTTTGTAGTCTATGTATGCAAAGTGCATTGATCTTTGTTTGATTTTGGCCTGGTGTGTTATTTCTGTATCTATTATTAACTGTTCTTTACATCCTCTTGCTCCTTTGCAACATCCTTTCTGTTCTTCACTAATTATGTTGTTGTGTGTTGTGTGTTCGGTAAGTTTTTGTGTAATGATAGAAGTTAGTATTTTGTATATTGTCGGTAAACAGGTTATGGGCCGGTATTTTTTGGGATTCGTTGTGTCTGTTGCGTCTTTCGGTTTCAGGTATGTCGTTCCTTGTGTGAGTGTATGTGGCATTGTATGTGGTCGGGTCATGTACTTATTGAATAGTTTAGTTAGAGGTGAATGCGTTGATGTGAATTTCTTAAGCCAGAAGTTTGCTATTTTATCTCTCCCGGGTGCCCTCCAGTTCTGCGTGGCATTGATTCTTCTAGTTACGTCTTCTTGTGTGATTGTTATTTCGGGCATCTGTTGTATTGTACTGTATTTGTCCGTTTCTGTCTGTATCCAGTGTGCGTGTTGGTTGTGTTGCGTTGGGTTTGACCATATGTTTTTCCAAAAGTGTTCGACGTCTTTTATGTTTGGTGGTTGGTTTACTGTGATCTTTGTGTCGGTTAGTGTTTGGTAAAACTTTCTCTGATTAGTGTTGAATGTTTGGTTCTGTTTCCTTCTGTTATTGCTTTTCTTGTATCGTCTAAGTCGTTTGGCTAGTGCTTGTAATTTTTGTTTTTTTTCGTCTAACAGTTCTATTGCTTCTTGCTTCGATTTGACTTGTATTGTTTTTTGCTTTTTGTTTGATATTCTTTCCGATATGATTTGTGTTAGCTGACCGATTTCTTTCCTTAGTTTTTGTATTTTGTTCTGTAGTCTGTGCTGCCAAGCTGGCGTTATGTGTTTCTGAGGTCCGTTAGTCGTGTTTGTTTCTTTCTGTGTGTTGTGTATTCTTATTGTCGTGAGTGCTCCGGTGTATATTAGTAGCTGGAGGTCTTCCATAGTTGTATCGTCGTTAATTTTGTTGTGTATGATTGTATTGATCTGCGTTATTGTCCTCTCGATGTGTTGGTTCTCTGGTAGTCTGTGTATGAACGGTCTGGTGTCTGTGCTCGCGTTTTCGTATTGGATGAATGTTAGTTCGAATTTGTCTTCTATTTCTGTTCTTTGTGTCAGGTCTTGTAGTGTTTGTATTTGTTGTTGTTGTTGTTGTTGTTGTTGTTGTTGTTGTTGTTGTTGTTGTTGTTGTTGTTGTTGAAATTCTGTCTGTGGTTGTTCAGTTGAATTTACTTGTTCGTGTTCGTGTTCGTGTCTGTTTGTTTGTTGATGCTGATTATTCTCTGTTTGTTCTCTTGATTGTGAATTGGTTCGTTCTAGTAATTGACGGGCCTGTTGTTTGATGTTGTCGAGTTCTGGTTGTGGTATTCTATTGTTTCTAAAGATGGTTCTAACTTGATCTGCTAAACGTTGTTCTGAGATGAAGTGGAGTTCTGGGAATGTGTGGATGAATGCGGTATGTAATTGTGAACGGTATGAAATTCTATTAGTTCCTAAATTAGTTATTTGATAGTAGCAGAGGATGAGGTGTCGGTTGATAGGGTCTGACCATCTCATCCGCTGTCTTCGGTGTCCAGCTAGGGTGGTTGCAGGCATGAGATCCTGCAAAACACTACTAGCTGGTGCTGTCTCGCTGTCCGTTTCCGTAGCCGTGTCCGTGGAGTTGGGTTGATCGGGTGTAGGGTTCAGGCGGTGTTCCCGACCGTGGCACCGCCTGTCCGAGGCTTCTTCTTCGTCGTTGAAAACCTAAAAAACACACTATAGGGAGGTTACCCCTATAGTGGTTTGGCTAGGGTCCGCGTGTGTGCCATACACGTAAGGCATTAGATGCCCTCCCCTGCGGGATTATTATTATTATTATTATTATTATTATTATTATTATTATTATTATTATTATTATTATTATTATTATTATTATTACTTATAATTTTCTATTATTTAGCAGCCGAAAAACTGTGTCAAAACTTTCAACGTGTTTATCTTTCGAAAATACATTTTGAAATCGATAGTCAAGATATCTCGAAAATCCACTGGACCGATTTTGTTCATATTTGGTGGGCTTTTGTGAAAAAGCATTCTCCAGAGAGTAACCGGAAGTTTTTCCCGCAAAAACAAAATTTCGTTCTCGTTTTATTTATAACAAAACTAATGAAAAAATGGGGTGAGAAACGTCGGAATACGTTCAAACATCCCATCATCGTAGTGATGGGATCACAAAAACACATGTTATACCATCCTTATAATTTTTTATCATCCTTAATAATTTATGTTATTATTCGCTAAAGGAGTAATAAACATCAACTGTGAATATTGATCACTATAAACATTCTATCAAATCAATATTTATCACTTTGTTTAATTAACCAACGACTTTATAGAGAAATTATGAAATAATAATAATAATAATAATAATAATAATAATAATAATAATAATAATAATAATAATAATAATAATAATAATAATAATAATAATAATAATGAGTTTCAACTCAGTATTTTGTGATTTTAACAATTAAAAAAAATCTTTTGAATGTCGCCTCGGTATTGTCGCGTATTTGGTAGGAAAAATTCAATTTTCTTGTCATAGTTGGGGTGCTCGCGTACACAACCACGTAGATCAATTGCGACGTGTCCATTTTGGTGGCGGGATGCCAAAGTTTCGGGTTGCGGGTGTCGCGTGGGACTCCTGTGCGGTGCCCCTACCTGTCACCTTGCTCCTGCACCCCTCTTCCCTTTGCCCTGACTCGTGTCCCACGTGGGCCAACTGTCAAATGATAATTTGCCAACGTGGCGGATTGTACATTCGTCAGAATGCCATCGAGCCTTTGCTCTGTCTCCCTCTCTCTCTCTCTCTCTCACTCTCTCTTCCACACTCACTATTGCTCTCACTGTCTCTGATATGTCACACATGCAAACTCCATCCAATTTTACACGAACGTCGAGCGATACATTCAAAATTATAATAATTTACGAATTTTCAATAAAGAAAATTCATTCATCTCATCATCAATTGTCGATGAGATATATTGATTTGTTTAACACATTAAACGTACTTGTCATGAAAAAAAAGCTTTCCGTCCAAGTTCTTGTTTCAATTTTTTTCATCGAACTTACAGGAAAAAATTACAAAAAATAAAATCAGTATTTTTCGCAATTGTTAGTGAACAATTGTTGCTTGGGTGCAAAAAAATCATGAACATTTTCATCGAATAGCACACGCAAAAACGAAGATTAAACATCCGTCGGTTTTTCAATTTACCTCCAACCGTAGTTGAGATACATCGATTTGAATGACCAAATATAATGATCGATAGTTGGAATGATTCGATTGAACGTATCTCAATAGCGGGCGCTCAAATTTCAGAACGCTCATAGAAGGGTCTAAGCGGGTCCCATGATTTTCCGGATTTATTAATGTAATTAATTGTGGGGCATACATTTTTAAGGGACTGACAATTGAGTGGAATGCCCCATATATATAGTATTATAATATTTTTTATTTATATTTGATTTCAATCATTTTAATTAATTAATGTTATTTTATAATTATTGTTTATTTTAAATAAAATTTAAATATCATCAACTTTATTGATTTTATTATTTTTTATCTACTAATTTCAAAAAAATTATTACCCTATAATTAATTTATTAAATAAATTCAATTTACTTTAAATTCCAATTTTGATATTTATTTAAATTTATATTATGTAAAATCCATTTATTATAATTAATTTATATACATATATATAGGAACTATAATAAACGAAAATAAAAAAAATCTAATCGGATGAGAACGGGTTGCGGAAGCGATTAGAACGCCGCGAATATGTTTATCGTTCCGAGCGATCGTTCCAGCCTTGTCTCGATCGAATATCACGGATATATAACGCACACGTACGGCCCGGCAAAACGACAAACAACCGAGCTCGGAGAGTCCCCGCACCTTTGGAGCCGAGTGTAATTACGACCTTGAGAATTTATCGGATGAGGTTGGCGCGAGTGAAGTTTTGCCAGCGGGATATATAATAACGAAAGGAGTGCGCAACCTCGTATTCACGTGTGTGTGCATGTGTGTGTGTGTGTGTAGTTGTACCTTCGTACCGTTGGACGTGTGTGAGATGAGCTCAGGTCGTCTAGATCCAAGAAAATTGCGAGGGACGTGGAAGCGATCGTGTTGTAGCTGTAGATGGCGCGTCGAGGATGAAGCGCGGAGCGAAGACGCCGCGGGCGCCACGCGTTCGACTAGCGGAGGCGTCTCTAATTACTCGAACAGAATTTTGTCGATCTTTCTTCTCAAAGTACCCTCCATAAGAGAGTTCCTCGTCAGATCTTCATGAAACTTGGCATGCTTATAGGTATCGATAAGAAAAAGGTTCAGTCAAATTTTTATAGCTGTCCGGAGCGCGGGAAAAAAGATATCAATACTTTTATTTTCACACGTTTAACATGGAGCCTTATGGAAAATCACGCTCAATTTGATAGAATACAAAAAGTCCTCGTCAGATTTCATTGAAAACACTTAAGCTGCAAGTTGAATATTCGGACAACATTTTGGGCACTTGAAAGTAGAGATCAGGAGACTGCGATGATAATAATAAGCAAATAAACATCGGGAAAATACAGTTTATATGAGGAGTTGGTCGTGATCCAGTAGACATGGCAACGTTGCGCGTTTGTTTCCCATCTTCTCTCTCTCTCTTTCTCTCTCTCTAATCGACATCATAACACGCAACGTTGCCACATCAAAGTACTACGTACCTCAATCAGGAGATGGTATATCTTAAGCTTGCTTTGACTCTTACATTATGTAGGATACTACCTTAAGCCTATTGATCCAAGACGGTTTGGCTGTTTTTCGTCAAGAAACATAAAACAAATAATAATCTCAAACAATATCAATCACTATGCAACATCCCGCAACCATTGTAACCTAAAAATAAATTCGTTTTCCAATATTCTCGGTTGTACGTCGTGGTGCCAATGCCAAAAACCATCCAACCTGTCCTCTTCGACCATAATTACCATAATTACAAATAACAAAAAAAAAAAACAAAAAAAAACAACCAAAATCCATAATTCACAATAACAACGAAAATTTTCCCAAAAAAGCCTATAAGCGCAAAAAAAAAAAAAAAATCGATAACCCTCGGGTTAAACGCACTCGTCCGCGCGCGCGCGCCCCTCATTAACAATGCATAAACCCTTTGTGCTCCACATTAACGAACGTGCAAGAATTTTCTTTCATAGAAAATTTTCGCATTTTTTTACCCGCCAAAGAAAATTAGCAAAAAATTATAATAAAAAATGAATAAAAAATACAAAGAAGCCAGAAAAAATAAATAAATTTAAACCCCCCCCCCTCTCGCCCCCTCGCCCCTCCCTCTTCGCTAATGGGTCGTACGTTAGGTTTCTGGCTGCTCGCTCGCCCCGCTGGCGCTCGCTAAATAAATTAATAAGCAAGAAAACCCCGAGTTTCAGCGAAAAAAATTTATGAAAAAAAAAAGAAAAAATAAATAAACGAAAAAAAAACTTTGACGTTCGTAGGAGTGGATATCAGCATAGGTGATGAGGGAACGGAGAGCCCTCCCGCGGCTACTCCCCCCCTCCCTCCCTCCCCCGCCCCCCACTCACCTCCGATTCCACCGTTGCCCTGACCCCGGGTTTTTTCCTCATTCCTTCTTTCGTTATACGCCCATGGAGTGTGGGCCATGGACGACGACGATATGTACATACATACATACATACATACATACATATACCTATATATGGGATGCCCAAAGGTTTGGCATTTTTTTGTCCACGGCGCAGATGCAGACGCTTCGCCATATATGTATAACCTACCACACACACACACGCACACTAAAATACATCCACGTTCCAGGTAACAGCACGTCCATGTAAACCTTCATCCGTGGACTGACGTGCACAAGGGTTGGAGGGACGGGGTGGCAGTGGTCAGGGCGAGGGAGGCGGCGGATGGTGGAGGTGGAGGGTTGGCACTCGTAGACCTGTGCACCCCTGCCCGACGAGCCCCGCCGAACGTACAAAAAACGCGAGAGCGAGATAAAAAAAACGAACCCATGGCCGTGGAAAGAGTGAGAGAGAAAGAGAGAGCGGCGGGTGTAATGGCCTAAACCTAAAATCGATACACCGGCGAAGAAAAACGTCGGTGGATGCCCCGGGAGATAAATGGTCGCTCATTGGAAACCCTTCTGCCTCCCTTCGCCGCGGAGGGCCCGCGCGCTCGTACCCTCCTTCTGCCCCTGCCCCCTCCCCCCCCCCCCAGTGTTCGCCTCTGGCTTCGGGCGCCCTCACTGCCTCGCCTGGCTCGCTTGGATTCCACGGACCGCCGGCTACTGTACTCTCCACCAGGGGGCCAACTTTGCCAACCCCGTCCCCCCTCGCCCCCCTCCCTCGAAGGGTGGATTCGTACGCCGTGTACCCCCTTCCCCCTCACCCCCCAACGCGATTCCGCCACCCGTACCACCCCCCCAGACCCCTCTGGCCACTTTCGTCCCTCTCTCTATCTTCCTTCTCTATCTCTCTCTTTTTTTTCTCTCTCTCTCTCGCCCTCTCTCTGTCCTGGAGTCTCACTCGCTGGTGCACGTTATCCGGTGGTCCGGGTACATCGCCCGGGCATCGGGCCGCGCACACGGATGAAAAAGAAGAGGAAAAGCCGAGAGAGGAACGCCGGGAGTCTGGGGGATATTCGACTCTGGGCTCCCGCGGTGCACTTTCCGCGCTTCGCGTCCGGCAATGCTGCTACGGCTGCTAGCCGCTGCTGCTTCTCTCGATTTTTTTCAATCTACTCCCACATCCTCCCCAACTACCACCCCCGCACGCTAGTGCTATTTTTTTATCGCTACCTCTCGGTGTTTCGCTGTGTTTTTTTTCTGGTTTTTTTGGGATCGCCTTGGCGGGGCGATGCTGGTCTCGGGTTCATAAAGAAACCCGGGTGGGGATTCTTTGGAGTCGTTGCATGTTTGGAATTAATTAACGATATTGGATGGAATATATTGTTAATTTGGCTTTGTGATGATGTCGAGAGATGGATAAAACGGGAATGGGGGGGGGGGGGGCGATGGGGGCAAGGAGGGACGGCTGGCTGGGAATGTCAATGCGAAACGTTGGCGTTTGATGTGGAAGCTGCTTTTTTTTCCGATGATGCCGGGGCCAAGCGGGTGTTGTGCTGTGGAAAGCCGTTTTCTTGCAAGTCTGTGTGTGCAATATGCGCGAGGTTCGTCGTTGAAAAATTCATTCGATATAAAACTTGCGAGATCGAGGGGGAAATGAAATAAAACAAAACAAACTAGAAGAAAATGAAAGAGTAATCAAGTGGAAGACTGAGGAAAAAAATGGATATAGAAAGGAAAAAAAATGGCTAGGTCCAGCGATTGAGGGTTTCGAGTTGTTTTTTTTTCTCCATCTTTTTCTTCTTTCTATGGATTTAGGTTTTTTTCGGAATTTCCACGGTATGCATTGATGGAACGGTGAGAAAAATAGTCGGTGTATGGTGTGATATTATCGGTGTTGATCAAAGTTGACGATGCACGCATTTTTTGAAATAATTATTAATTGTTTATGAAGTTGAATTGTAATTGTTAACTAATTAAAAGAGATGAGATGTTGAGACGTCTTCGCAATACTTCGCATGAATAATTATGTATTACATTTAGTGCGATGATTGTGTGGAATTTGGTCGTGATATAGGTACGAGTGAAATTTTTTTACCCTTTTCCCAGCTTCCCGGACCCTCAAAATCCTCGCAAGTCTTCGCAATGTACGGAAAGTCCAATTTTCCGAAGGGTCACGACTCCGACTCGTCCAATGTTTCGACGCATCAAAGTTTCGACAGCGTATACATACACATACAGACACACATATATATATATATATAGTGGGCGTAAAGATTGCGGAAGCTGCAATCTTCACGCGGTTGTCCGAGCTGCTACGCCTACGATATCTATATATATATATATATATGCGTTTTCGAAACTTTGATCCGTCGAGACATTGACCGGTCGAAACATATATATATATTTATTTCCGAAACATTTCGATTCGATTTATCGATCTGTCGGCATCACATTCGAACGTTCGTAATTTCTTCAAAATTCCGTTATATATACGACCAGCCGAAATACGAATGAAAATTCCGGAAAATTCGGATTTTCGGAAAAATCGAAACATTGAAAAAAAAAAAGAAAATAGTAAACTCCGAGACTCATAGCCGGAATCGTTGAATCGTTGGCCACGGTTACGCGGAATTGCAATTTTTCGTATCGCGTCCGAGTGATTTCGAACGGGGTGGAGAATGGGGATTGGTAAGAGAGCAGCGGTCGGTTGACGCGCGCGCGCGCGCGCGAGGACGTGAAAGAGCGATGATGTTGGCGTTGCGAGGCGTGGTTCCTTGCCCTCCGTAGCCGATCATTGCCGCGCGAAACTATTTATATATGTAACTCGCGGGTGCTCCCGACGCGAGTGCAACCAAGTTGCACCGTCGCGAGTGTCGGAGCAAGAGAGAGAAAGAGAGAGAGAGAGAGAGAGAGAGGGAGAGAGAGAGAGAGAGAGAGAGAGAAAGAGAAGCGCAGACGAGAGGAACGGCCACGCGTTGAATATCGCTCCGTTAGAAACTGTCTTGTCGCTTCTTACGCGCGAATCATCCAGGATACAGCGAATGAACGTCTCTCTCTTTCTTTCTCTCTCTCTCTCTCTCTCTCTCTCTCTCTCTCTCTCTCTCTCTCTCTCTCTCTCTCTCTCTCTCTCTCTTCAACGACGTCGACGATTTTCACGCTTCGACGGATCCAACGACCCAGATGACCGATCGTTAAATAAATCTTCGACGGTTCGCCTTTCACAGATTCTCATGAATTACATTTTACCGTTTTCGCAAACCAATAACAAGCTTTGAACTTCACAATTTTTTTATTTTTTATTTTATGTTTTTTTTTTGGGGACGTTTTGTCGTTGTTGTTGTTGATGTACGTCGTTGCTTCCTCATGGAGAAAAGTTGTGCGACGGTGGGACATGATTTTTTGTTCTCAAGATTCTCGATGTGAACATGTGGAAAATGTTCTTAAGGTAGTATCACACGAACTGTGAGAGTGAATTGAGAAACAAGCCTACGGATATACCATCTCCTGATTGAGGTACGTAGTACTTTGATGTGACAACGTCGCGTGTTATGATATGTCGATTAGTGAGAGAGAGAGAGAAGATGAGAAACAAACACGCAACGTTGCCATGTCTACTGAATCACGACCAACTCCTCATATAAACTGTATTTTCCCGATTTTTATTTGCTTATTATTATCATCACAGTCTCCTGATCTCTACTGTCAAGTGCTCAAAATGTTATCCGAATATTCAACTTGCAGCTCAAGTGCTTTCATTAAAATCTGACGAGGACTTTTTGTATTGTATCAAATTGAGCGTGATTCTCCATAAAGCTCCATGTTAAACGTGTGAAAATAAAAGTGTTGATATATTTTTTCTCGCGCTCCGGAAAGACATAAAAATTCAACTGAACCTTTTTCTCATCAATACCTATAAGTATGCCAAGTTTCATGAAAATCTGACGAGAAACTCTCTCATGGAGGGTACTTTAAGCATTCGGTAATCACATCTGGAGAAGATTTGTCCGTGTGTGTGAGTGTGTGTGTAACGATCCTTCAAAATTCAAACCTCCATAGGCACCGGAACGGTTGAAGCTAGAACAAACAAATTTTTCACATTCGTGGTGCCTCGTACTTTCGTTGACAATACTTTCTCCGGAGATTCATTTAACCGGCTTGTTTCGAATGGGACACCCTGTATATAGATATAAATGTATATATGTTATATTCGATGGCCCGTCATTGATGGTCACGCGAGCGATCGTGATAAATTTCACGTTGACGACCGAGGAGCCCGCCCATTCGTCCGGATTAAGTGAGATTCGTGGATGAAGAGAAAGAGAGAAAAAGAGAACATTAACGAAATACGAAATACATTTTTGCGCGACGTTCGTGCCTGTCTCGCGCCTCGCGATTTCGGGCCCGACAAGTCGTCGGGTATATAAACCGATGCACACGTGCCAATAATGTATTGCTGTACGTACTTGGAAAAAAAAATATGAAATCCGATCCCCGTCCCCAGTGTTGCGATCGAGTTAACAGGTTTCCGAAAGTGGATCAGCCAGAGAAGTTGATATGTGTTCGGGGGGGGGGGGGGGGGGGGCTTCCTTCTCTTCTCTCGCTCAATTCCCCTATTCTGGGCCTCCTCGGACTCACACATTTTTCATTATCCTCAAAAGTTGAAAAAGATTTGGAAAAAAAAAAAATTAACCCACAAATTTCGAGAATGTTGTAAAAGAATTCTAAACTCGGCAATATCGTTAACAGACTTTTTTTTTTGTTTTTTTTTTTTTTCGTTATCGAAATTACAAATTTTACTTGTTAAATAACAAAATTTAATAGTTTAGGTACTCCGTTTTCACGGTTTATCATTTATTCTATTTTTATTTTTGGTTAATTATTCTTTTGCGATCGGTCAATTGACATTTTATATAACATTGAGAACGATCATGACGTACGTGCGAACGAATATATTGTTGAAAATAATCTATTTTTTTTTTTTTTTCGTTTTTTCAAACGCTTGAAACATTTGGAAAAATTTTCGAGCAAAATTTTTCATATTTCAGACTAATTATAAAAATGAACAGTTGAGATAACACATTCGCAAATGATAATGATAATAATAATAATCACAACAACAACAGCAACAAAAATAATAATAATAGTAGAATAACTTTGCCAAAAAAACACGATTGCAAAAAAATATTAATAAATATACGAAAAAAAAAATCCCATCGTTCCAACCGATTCGGTTTCTCATCTAAAATACGCGACGCGAATTAAAGAAGAAGCAAAATTTAAAAAAAATTGAAATCAAAATTGAAGAAAAAAAATATATATACATCTAAATGATAACGATGAAAAAATGGCAAAGTCAATTTTAACGAAATTCAAATGTATTAGTACGATATAGGACGGGTCTGGGGTGCGATGGGAAGGAAGAAGCTAACTACCGCTAAATAGTTTGGTGCTTCGCTCGTGTTCTGCAACGGATATCACCGAGACTTGTATACGCCATCTTTCTCTCTCTTTCTCTCTCGCTCTCTCTCTCGCTCTCTCTAACTCTCTCGAAGCTTCGACTCTCGAAGCTCCGTCCCTCGAAGCTTCAACTCCCGGTTCTGACCCAATTCTCCAGTTATCTCCGGAGCCCCCCCCCCCCCCCTAGCCCCCTCGCCCCTCGCCCCTCGACCCCGCACGCGCGCGAACGGTTACTCGTGCCCCTTCACCCTTTAACCGTCTCGCGCAGACGTGTCTTTCTCTCACTCTTTCGTTCAAACTCGCGTCTCGTCTCGACTTGTGCAGATCTTCTCGACTGGCACTTGATACGCGACGACGACGATTCTCCGGTGTACAACGCGTTCAACACATACACGAACCAAGAACGTGAGGAGCCACATCGCGTACCCGATAACTCGATCAAATGTTTTTTTTTTCCCCTTTCATTTCGAAAATCTCACTCGCGACGCCCTCAGTAAGTTTTATCACTCTCTCGTAACAGCGGATTCTCAATGTTTCACAATTTATATTTATAAATTGTAAAACATTTATAAATATAATTTAATTAATAGATTGTAAAACACCCCGGGGCCATTTGGCACATTCGTTTTGCCGAATGGAAATTTTTCACCCTTCTCAAAGTCTCCCGTGGACATCGACAATTTATGTTTTTTTTCTTTGTCAACCTTCGTGACTCCGCACTGAGCCTCCGTACGACCTCCTTGAAACTGGGTGGGCGGCTCGAAAATCCGAATGAGCAATTTTCAGAAGGACCGAAATTCCGAACGACCTGCGCTTCGAATGGACAATGTTACGAACGTTCGTGGTGCGTAGAATGACATTGCAGCGAATCGGCGAAAATTCAGAATGACATTGCAGCGAACGTATACGATAATCCGAACGAGCCTACCAGTCGGCGCGGTTTTCAACATTCACCGACTTTCGAGCTTTCCCCACGCGTTGATTATCAGAGTAAGATATATACGGCATTCGACGTTTTTTATAGGAAATTCAATTCTCTACAACATTGTTTATGTGAACTTTTGGTCTATATAGCGTTGTTTATTCAGCGTTTGGACGGGAAGGTCGAAACAACGAGAAAATGTACTATTACCTTCCCCTTCAAACGCTGGATAAACAACGCTATATAGACCAAAAGTTCACATAAACAATGTTGTGGAGAATTGAATTTCCTGTGAATAAGTCCCCGACGGCATACATCTAACTTTGATAATCAACGCGTGGGGTGAGCTCGAAAGTCGGGCAAATGATGAAAACCGGAAAATTGTACGTTTCGCTGCAATGTCATTATGAATTTCGACGATTCGCTGCAATGTCATTCTACGATCTTCGCCACGACCGTTCGTAACATTGTCATTCGAAGCATATTGCGCGTTCGGAATTTTGGGCCTTTGTGAACATTGTGCTCGTTCAGATTTTCGAAAAAAAAAAAAAAAAAAAAAAAAATTGACAAAATCATTATCATTTCCCAAAAATAAACAGTTCGCAATTCGCGTGACCGCGTAATTTGTCATGAAAATGTGGGGGGGGGGGGAGGATATTTGTCAGTGACGGGGTCGTATTCGATCGCCAACCGTTGGGGTTCGGAAACCGCACGATGATGCAATGTGTGTGTGTGCGAGTCACCCCCGGTCTCGCGCGGTCGTGCGATGATGACCGTGACCGTGTCGATGGTGGCACACCCCCGATCCCGCGTACGCACAGCCTCACCCACACGCGTCAACGCATCGCGGTCGCAGCTCCGTTGCACATTCGCGCTACGGGGGAGATCACCTGCTGATTCGACTGACCCACCCGCACCGTAACATCGTACAACATAAACCTATGTTCACAATTACGCGTATGGAACATATACACAAGCATGCGCATATTTGTGCATTCCATATATACATTAGGGTGTTTCAAATAAAAAAAAATTTTGATTTTCCCGGGGGGCCCAAGCTGAAATAGTCAGCTTAGATAAAAAAAAATTTCTGACAAAAGATGAGAATTTTGGGTTGAGTTTTAGATCCCCCTCAATTGACTTTTGTATTTTTTTTCTTTTTTTAAATTTAAGACAGATTATTTTCAGCAATCATTTTTTTTGTACCTACAGCTGTCAGGGGATCAACTTATGTCTCAAATAAATTTCTCTTAGAATTTTAACTCTTCAGTTGAAGCTCATAGGGGAGTTATACAGGGTGGTAACACGCGTGTCTCTTTTACGACCAAAATATGCGTTGCACGAAAAAATGGAATACACATAAGTTACATGGTTTATAAGGCTACACTATGTAGTGCATTTATTTTTTTTATAGGCGGAGGCGCTTCGAAGATCCGAAAGTCAACTATGTTTTTTTTAATGGAACGCTCCATTTTTTATAGCGTAATATGGTAGAATAGCGAATTCTAAGTAAAAAAGTATAGACCTTTGCATATAAATGCACTCTAAGTGTAATTCTTATTTCGCGATTAAATACTTAGAAATTAAATTGAAAGAAAAACGGAAATGTCACGAAATGCCCATAATTACCACAGCCAAAATAATAAAGGAAAAAATCTGAAAAAATTCAGGTACATACAGGTCATCAAGGACTACATCCTCAAAAAAATTTAAAAGATTCTGAGGAGGGGTCATGCAAACCGATGCCTATATTTGGTAGGATGGTATAAAGTAATTTTTTTCTGAAAAGCCATAAATGCACATTTTTGTTTTTTACAAATGTAAATACGTCGAATCCTGCCAAAGATACAGCCATTTGAACGGAAAAATACAAAAAAACGTTAATTAACGATAAAACCGTCAAAAAAATTGAAAAAAATGGCACTCGGTGAATATATTGCAAAAGAATTGCTCAATTTTTCAAAATTATTTGTGGAACATTTTTTTTTTCGAGTGGCTGAAGTCACGTGGAATCGCTCATGTATTAAGGTGGTCTCTTTTTGTGGTCAAGCGATTTTTTGGCCTTCCCACGAGCTTAAATGTCTCGAAAAAAATAAATTTTAAAGTAGCCGAAGGCCCAGCCTAGTAGACCAATTTCAGGTACCCCCCCATAGCCCTAGAATTTCGCCATTTGATTAACACAGGTTTTTTGGCACCTGATAGTTTATATTTTCTTCCTTCCGCAGTATTGCACCAAAAAATCCAGAACTCCGCACATTTTTCACTCAGGGTAGTAAGTCTTCGATGCCAATTCAAAACATTTTCCAGTGATTGAATTCGACGGGGAATCGGCAAGTCGGTTGAATTCGGCTTGTTTCTCAAAAGCTTCGATAAATTTCATGATAACTCGGAAACTATGTGAGATACGACGATAATGCAAATAACCTTTTTTGTAGAAAATTGAATTCTCTACAAAAAAGATTGAATAAGATTTTTTCCTTTTTCCAAAGTTTTTGAAATATTCGAGAAAAAAAAATGAAGCGCTTCATTTTTTCCATCCCAAAGGGTCGTCTTTGGCATATATGCGCCCATACCATGTGTGTATCCATACACGCCCATTGATATATTCATCGAAAATTCAGTAACCCATGACTCACGATGGGCTCGGCGTCGTCCGCGTTTTACAATCACGTCCGTAGACAGCTTCATACGTATACATATATATGTATAATATATATATACACCTATATAAATAAATGTGTGTGTGTGTGCGTGTGTGTATGTATTCTCCGTCGATTCAATAGAACATGTCACTTGTTGCGCATGGTTTAAAGCGAATCGCGAGGGGCGCGGGGGGGGGGGCGTGGAAGTGGAGGGGGGTACACAGCCTAGCCGCAGTCGATGAAAACGTGATGACTCCCTGCATGTATATCGGCTATGCGCCCCCCCCCCATCCCTCCCCCGCCGCTATTTTCATTCAAGCTGACGGCCGGTTGACTCGGTCGAATGAGAATTTGGGGAACGTAAAAAAAAAAAAAGAAAAAATCACCAACTAAAAAAAAAATGACCGGTCGATGGTCACGCATGGAAAACAATAACTGTGGGAAATTTGTTTCGGTAAAATAATTGGGTCAAATTTTCGTTGTTACAGCTGACGATGGATTATAGAGTGAAATTTTTTGTTTTGATATTTTGTTGACTAGATTGGGAGAGAGGCAATGTATTATTATTATTATTATTATTATTATTATTATTATTATTATTATTATTATTATTATTATTATTATTATTATTATTATTATTATTATTATTATTATTATTATTATTATTATTATTATTATTATTATTATTATTATTATTATTATTATTATTATTATTATTATTATTATTATTATTATTATTATTATTATTATTATTATGATTATTATTATTATTGCTAATATTGTTATTGATGTTGTTATTATCATTATTATGAAACTGTTCTCAGATGTGATTTACTAGAGTAACACTGGACAAACTTTACAGTTTTCTTTACAGCTGGTTGAATCATACTATATTAAATTTAGAGTTACTACATTACATTATATTACGTTTCATGGTACATTCAGAAACTTTTGCGATTAGCGAGCGTGTATCTATCATAACGGATTTCTGCAGTTGGGTGTAGTGTGTTTGTGGGTGAAGTTGTAAAGCGCTGACATATATATGAGGTGTTCCACCCCATTTCGAACGGTCAAAAAGTTTTGCACTCCCAAAAAAATTAAAATTTGGTCAAATTATTCAAATAGACGAAAAAGAGTAGTGTGCATTTTTTCAGATTTTTTGGATCGCATTTTTTTGAGTTTTTCAACATTTTAAAATTTTCTAAATAACGTTATATATTGAAAGCATACGATTAAACAGAAAAATGTTTCAGACAAAAAAGTTGCAGTTTTCCATAAACTTTGTGAAAACATTTTTCTTGGAATTTTTCGAGTTCAAAAAATGACCATTTTCATCAAAAATATACGAAAATAATTTTTTTCGGTCGGTATGTCACCTTCGATTTATCTCAAAAAATTCCTGAAAATACTCTGATATGTGTAAAATACACACGTATTTTTTTTGTCATGGCTCGATTAGTTGTTCCTAAGCTATGCTTTGGTTTATTAATAATATTTTTAAAAGTTTTTTTAGAAAAATCAATTATTATGGAAAATCATAATCTCCCGAATTGTTTTTCTCAAATTTACAGGTGAAAGAACATTTACAATAATAATATTAATGTTTTTGAGCTTATTGGATAATCGATAACGTAGATGGAACTCCATTGAACTCGTTCGAAAGCTACGCTCTATAATCACTCGTTCAAAAAATTCAATGATTAAGTGAATAATTTTCTGTCCTAACATCATATTTTTTTATTATTGTTGTGTAAATGAATCACAACGTAAGAACTGAGAAAAAGTGAAGCATAAACAGATCGTTTCGAGTTATTTATTTTTCCAGACTCGGTGAGTTACGAAGTCCGTGACGAGCGAATATATTTTGCATTGGAGAATCCCATCCGGTCCTGGTATAATGCAAAGGTGTTTTTGGGTCTTCGGTACAGCTTTCACTCGCTTAAATCTCGATTCCATCTACGTTATCGATTATCTATGCTCCAATAAGCTCCAAAACATTAATATCATCATTGTAAATGTTCTTTCATCTGTAAATTTGAGAAAAACAATTCGGGAGATTATGATTTTCCATAATAATTGATTTTTCTAAAAAAAACTTTTAAAAATATTATTAATAAACCAAAGCATAGCTTAGGAACAACTTATCGAGCCATGACAAAAAAAATACGTGTGTATTTTACACATTTCAGAGTATTTTCAGGAATTTTTTGAGATAAATCGAAGGTGACATACCGACCGAAAAAAATTATTTTCGTATATTTTTGATGAAAATGGTCATTTTTTGAACTCGAAAAATTCCAAGAAAAATTTTTTCACAAAGTTTATGGAAAACTGCAACTTTTTTGTCTGAAACATTTTTCTGTTTAATCGTATGCTTTCAATATATAACGTTATTTAGAAAATTTTAAAATGTTGAAAAACTCAAAAAAATGCGATCCAAAAAATCTGAAAAAATTCACACTACTATTTTTCGTCTAATTGAATAATTTGACCAAATTTCAATTTTTTTGGGAGTGCAAAACTTTTTGACCGTTCGAAATGGGGTGGAACACCTCATATATAGGTTGATGTCGTGTGGTATATCCACTAAGACAGACGGAAATTGAAGAAACAGATATATATAAATAGATGAATAACGAAAAATTCAAAAAAAAAAAAAAAAAAACTGCCCCCTAAGAAAAAGAGAAACATTTACCCCAAACCCAAGGGAGCGAGGAAGATCGAGAAAAAGAAAGAGAGAGAGAGCAAGGGGGAGTGAGAGTGACAAAAACCCAAGAAAAAAAAAAATTTTTAAATAAAAAAATAAATAAATGAACAACAGGGAAAAAAATCGAAAAAAATACACACACACACATCCACATCAGACATCGAACAACTACAGATGAAGAAAAAGTATCCGTTAATACAAACGCAAATAAAATGAAAAAATTAATAAACAAATGAATAACGAATATCCAAATGAAAAAAACCCTTCTCCCCCAAAAAAAAAGAGAGGGGCACATCTAACTCAGACCCAAGAGAGCGAAAGAGATGGAGACTTCGAGAGCTCGAGAGAGAGCATGAGGGAGAATGCGCGACAGACGCCAAAGACATCGAACAAAAAAAAAAAAAAACAAAAAAAAGTGAAAGAGACGGACATTTGTACGGCAAAAAAAAAAGCGGTGGAGTAAAAAAAGGGAGAACAAAAAAAAAAGAAAAAAGAAAAGACGAGAAAGAAAGAACGGCGAGTGAGAGAAAGATGGTAGGGAGAAAAGTCGAGTAATTCGGTCGATGCGCGATTCGCGCGGGCTCGAAGTTCGTCGCCCCGGAGTAGAGCGTATAGCCACACGGGATTTATACACGAGACGAGTGTTGGTGGTGGTGGCCGAGCGCGCGACAGGCACCATAGCGCCCATCACCTACCACCACCGACCCACCTATACTATATACACCAGCCCGGACAGAGAACAGCTCCCTCTTTCGGTCTCGGCCGCGTCTCCCTCGTCGTCGCCCCCGATGGGGCTGCTGCTGCTGCTGTTGCTTCTGCCGCCCCCGCACTTCGTCGGGACGACGACGACGACGCCGTCTACCGCCGCTCCGTTGCTGCTTCTGCTGTGTTGACGGTGTTGGTGGTGGTGGATCGTGATGGTGACGGTGCTCATCCACCGACTACGTATACAGGGTGTCCCAATGACCATTAGGACCTCAGATATCTCCGTAACTACCAGGTTCCCAGAACTATTTGCCGAATCAAAATTGCACACCACGAACGGGGCCATCCGATGATACCAAAGTGCCTACTCCCACCCCCCACCCCCAGCCCAGTGGGTGGAGGCAACTTTAAAATCTCAAACGACAACTCCCTTTTTTATTGCAGATTCGAATTCCCCATAAAAAAATACGTAACTTTGATTTCAAGTTTTTTTTTCGATTCGTGATAGATGGCGCTGTAATCGCTGAATGAAAAATTCCCGAAAGTACAGAAAGGCGATGATAATACTTACAGTTTCGGTGGTAAATCAAATTACTAAGTTCATGGTTAGTGTTAGAAATGACGAAAATTAGTATGGATGAAGCATGGAATTCTTTTTTCGTTCGATTGTCCCGCAAGTTTTACAGCGTCGAAAATTATTGATGCACAGGCTGTAATTATTCTTCATTGTAAACGTTATTTTTTGATGTTCTCCATAGAACGAAGTCTGAAGGCGTTGAGTCTGGGGGAACGAGCTGGCCACGATATTGGACCGTCCTGTCCGATCCAACGATTTCGAAATTTCATTACAGCGCCATCTATCACGAATCGAAAAAAAAAAAATTTGAAATAAAAGTTACGTATTTTTTCATGGGGATTTCGAATCTGCAATAAAAAATGGGAGTTGTCGTTTGAGATTTTAAAGTTGCCCCCACCCCCTGGGCTGCGGGTGGGGGTGGGAGCAGGCACTTTGGTATCATTGGATGGCCCCCTTCGTGCTGTGCAATTTTGATTCGGCAAATAGTTCTGTGAACCTGGTAGTTTCGAAGATATCTGAGGTCCTGATGGTTAATGGGACACCCTGTATACACACCACCTACGACGTGCCTCAGCTCCGCGCTCCCGCGCTACCCCCACTATATATATCCGTGATGGCGTTTCCCGCGCGCTCGCGTTGCAAGGTCAACAAACTTCTCTTCGCTGGAAAAAAAAAACAAGAAGAAAAAACGAAATAAATAGGAAGAAAAAACGAAAAGAAGGGAAACAAAAAGAAAAAAATCGTCCTATATATATATATATATATATTAGGGTGCTTCAAAAAAAAAAAAATTTTTGATTTTCCAACGGGCCCAACCCGAAATAGTTATCTTGGATAGAAAATAAAATTTCTGGCGAAAGATGAGACGTAAACATCGCCATCCTGCGAAAAGCTGTCATAAGGTTGTTCGAGTAATAAAGTGAAATTACTCGTTAGCCTATTAGGTTTAGGACTAATAAAGGTCCATACTTTTTTACTCAGAATTCGATATTCTGCCATATTGCGCTATAAAAAATCAAGCGTTCCATTAAAAAAAAACAAAGTTGACCTTCAGATCTTCGAAGCGCCTCTACCCATAAAAAAAATAAATGCACCACATAGTGTAGCCTAATAAACCATGTGACTTTCGTATATTACATTTTTTCGTGCAACGCATATTTCGGTCGTAAATGAGGTACACACGTTACCGCCCTGTATATCTCCCCTATTAGATTTAACTGAAGAGTTAAAATTCTAAGAGAAACTCATTTGAGACATAAGTTGATCCCCTGGCAGCTGTAGGCACAAAAAAAAGATTATTTTTGCTAAAAATAATCTGTCTTAAATTCGAATAAAAGGGCCAAAAAAATCACAAAAGTCAATTGAGGGGGATCTAAAACTCAACCTAAAATTATCATCTTTTGCCAGAAATTTTTTTTCTATCTGAGCTAACCATTTCGGGTTGGGCCCGATGGAAAATCAAATTTTTTTTTTTTTAAACACCCTATTATGACATAAGTTGATCCCCTGGCAGCTGTAGGCACAAAAAAAAGATTATTTTTGCTAAAAATAATCTGTCTTAAATTCGAATAAAAGGAACAAAAAAATCACAAAAGTCAATTGAGGGGGATCTAAAACTCAACCTAAAATTATCATCTTTTGCCAGAAATTTTTTTTCTATCTGAGCTAACCATTTCGGGTTGGGCCCGATGGAAAATCAAATTTTTTTTTTTTTAAACACCCTATTATATATATATATATATATATATATATATATATATATATATATATATATGGATGGAAAGCGAAGGGCGAGAGAGGGTGGCTGGGTTGAAAGAAGAAGAGGAGCAAGAAAAACAGTCGGGCCGAGGCGAGGGGTTGGTAATGCGAGAGGGAGGGTTGAAAAAATACATGCGTTCGTGTGCGTGTGTGGGTGTGGGGGTGTGTGAGTGTGTGGGTACGAACAAATTTCGAGAAAAAACAATGAGAGACGGTGTACAGCTGAAGGGATAGAGAGAAAGAGAGATAGAGATATAAAGAGAGAGATTCATGTTTATTTTTCTTACTCCGGGACACGAATGGGGCGTATTTATTTAACGAAAATGTATTTGAAATGATTGTTCGAGGGAATATAATCGTAATTCTTCATCGTGGAAAAACAAAAAAGAAAAAAATACCGTATTACAAAATAATCACCATTCTTTTTTTTTGCCAATATTTCTGCAACGATGGAAACAAATAATGGATTATATTTTCGATCGTTTTGTCGTCGGTTCGACGATGTGTTCTGACGTGTTGTGCGCAAGCTGCGGAATTGTCAAATTTGAGAGCTTCTGTGGACCACTGTGGGACTCAGTGGGGATATTTGGTCGGGAGAGAATAATCTTCGGCGCAATTCATGATGTATATATATATATATATATATGATATATGTATATATGTGCGTATATATCTATTTTTCTACTCGAATCGACCGGACCAACCCAAAAGCACGAACTCTGTTTTGCCTGCGGTGCCAGCATCGATCGAAATAAAAAAAAAAAAAAAAAAAAAAAAAAAAATCGTGTGTTACGCTCAGCCACCGGCCGGTATACATCTCTCTCCGGCTCAACAGAACCCGCGCGCGCGCGCAAGTCGAATGGGAGACAGAATAGAAAAAAAAATAAAAAATAAAAAAAATAAGCAAAAAATTGAATTATAAAACGAAATAGGGGGGAAAACAACGAGAAAGAGAGAGAAAAAAAAAGCACGGAAAACCGTGGAGGGTGAGAGGGGTTGAGATATATGAAAGAAAAACAAACCGGGAAAAAAAAATTCACACATATATATATATATATATATATATATATACACGAGGAGCGGCTTGGTCTATATGGGAGAGAGAAGAGTGCCTGGCCGATCCACGGGAAAACCTTTTCCCTTCGTACACCAATACCATCCGGTCCCAATCAAAATTCCTAATGAGCAATATTCACATATATACATGTGTGTGTATGTATTGGTTTACGAAAAATAATATAAAATAAAAAAATCGAAGGAAAGAACAAAGAAATATAATTTTCATTGTTGGTTAGTTGCTTTGGCTGTATTATTTTTATATTTTCGTTGTATGATGTTTTTATACGATAATATAACGAAATATCATATGATGATCATATAATAAATATTATATAAAATAATCATATGACGAAGATATAAAAAAAATTTATTAGCAAAAATCGTCAAAAGAAAAACAAAACGTAACAAAAAAACCTCAAAAAAAAACGAGCTCTCGCAGAAGAGAAGATTGGTGACCGGAAGCGTCGATAGGTTCGGAAGCATCACCGGTACGAGATTTACCCGGGAACAAAGGTCACAGTGATTGGCCACACAGTCCCTCGAGCCAGCACGCTATTATCGACACGAAGCAATTTCCCCGAATGGAAATTTTTCAACCTTCTCAACACAGCCTCCCTGGAAAATTAAATATATCACACTCACCCTCGGAAGGTAAAAAAAGCGAGGATGCGAAAAAAAATTTCGACACCGCGGCCATTGAGATTGAAACGAAGGTGAAAAAAAATATATATTTCAGAAAACGTCGCTTTTGCTTTCCCAATTCCGGGGGCTTGTGGGGGTGAAACACAAGTTGTGGATGTAAGGTTGAAAAATTTTCGTCTAGGGTTCGTATCGGAGTGTGATGAGGGTTCCTCGACGAAGCCATTGATGTATATATATATATATATATACAAGAAGGTGCGCGGAAGCCAGTGCACTTCGTGGATTTTTTAACGACCGAAATTTTTTAGGAACCCGCGGGGGCAACGCGGGCGACGAAGGGGTGGGAGTCGGGGGGTGGGGGTGGAAGGAGTATGCACGGTGGTACATTCACCCTGTGTGCTGCTGGTCGGGGTTCACGGGAAGAGAGAGCCAACAGAAAAATATGAGAGAAAAAGTAAAATGAAAAAAAATAAAAAATAAAGAATAAAAAAAAATTAAAAAAAAAGAGCGAGGACCGCGTAGGAAAAGATCGCAGTGGCATGGAAAACCGCTGATGCTGGTTTTTCCGCATTCGTACGTATGTAGACTTCTAGTGAAACTACGTGGGCCCCTTTGATGAACAGAACTCTTGCGTTCATATATATATATATATATATATATATATATATATATATATATATATATATATATATATGTATATGTCTGTATATATATCTTTATATATATATACGAAATCGACCACCAACCCGGCATCAACCTTCCCAGCCTCCACCCCAAGACCCGTCGAGTATCGATGAGTACATACGGCTTTACAACATTTTTTTTTTCGGTTCCTTTTTCTTTTTTTTTTTTTGCGTTTTCAGGTTGCGCATTTATTTTTCGTTTTTATATTTTTTGAATTTTTTTTTTCGTTTTTTTTTTTTTTCGTTACAGAATCGGCGCATAGTGGGAGGATAGTTTGAAATGAAATACGTATGTGATTTTGCGTATCGGTGTATTGACGGTTCTTTTTTTTTTTTTTTTTTTTTCATTTATCGTGAAAGACGAACGGCTGGATTCGGGTTCGACGCTTTTCGCGACGATGGACGAGAAATATAGTTCTTTCGGTAAGGTCGAGCCGGGGGGGGGGGGGGGGGGGGCAGGTGTGGGGGGGGGGGGGGATGGTGCTGAGGAGACATATCTAGTGAAAAATCGATTTTTCAACAATAAATATCATTCTTATTTCAATTTTTTTAGGTGATTTTTTCCCGGATAGCTGCCAATATTTTTTCGATGTTCATGTGGTAAAGTTTTTTATAATACACATTTTGTTCCGCCATTTTTTTTTTCGCCACGGTTTTTCGTATTGAACTCGGAAATGTGATACAAATGATTTTTTTTTTTAAATTCAAATAAATATTCAGGCAATGCAGAGGTCGAATTAACAAAATCGGAAATAAATAATGAAAATTTGTTTTTCATGGTCTAGAATCTCATTTGGAAGGTGGGTAGCGATACTAGTTTTTTTTTTTTAGGCCAGATAAGAACCACCCTGATATATACATATATATTTTTATGATATACGCGGGTTATTTAAACTTTATGTGTATTATATGTATGCAATCGATGGCAGACGATGAACGAACGGTGCAATTTTCAATGGGAACAATTTTTCACGGTGCGTCTGATGGGCCGCGTGAGACGCGTCGTCGAGACGTAAATATATATATATATATATATATATATATATATATATATATATGCGACGGGCAATAAAACCGGACACGGGAACGACGGAGATGCGATGACGGAACGCGAAAGCTTTTCACGTGGTTGTTCGCGCGACGCGAGTCGAGAGAGAGAGCGAGAGAGAGAGAGAGATAGACCCAGCGAGAGTGCAACGACGACGATGCACTAGTCGTGATTCTTCACTCTCGTGGTCAAGGTCGCTCGCGACCGGTTGACCCAACTACTTACTCGCTTGTTCCACGGCTCGGGGTTATGACTGTCGATATATATATATATATATATGGGGAAATATATATATATATATATATATATATATATATATATATGGGGAAATATATATATATATATAATATATATATATATATATATATATATATATATATATATATATATATATGGGGAAAGACGCCTCACCTCGAATGGGCCAAAACCCTCGCTCCTTCGGAAACGGTCGTCATTTTTTTTTTTTTTTTTTTTTTTTTTACACTTTGGGATAAAACCCAAAAAAAAATATTCCCCGATTTTTATAAAAATTTTTCCCCCACCCTTTCACCCTGGAAAAAATCTTAAGGTAGTATCCCACAAACTGTAAGAGTCAAAGCAAGCCTACGATATGCCATCTCCTGATTGAGGTACGTAGTACTTTGATGTGACAACGTCGCGTGTTATGATGTCGATTAGTGAGAGAGAGAGAGAGAGAAGATGGGAAACAAACGCGCAACGTTGCCACGTCTACTGGATCACGACCAACTCCTCATATAAACTGTATTTCCCGATGTTTATTTGCTTATAGTTATCATCACAGTCTCCTGATCTCTACTGTCAAGTGCCTAAAATGTTCTCTGAATATTCAACTTGCAGCTCAAGTGTTTTCATTAAAATCTGACGAGGACTTTTTGGATTATATCAAATTAAGCGTGATTCTCCATAAGGCTCCATGTTAAACGTGTGAAAATAAAAGTGTTGATATCTTTTTCTCTCGCGCTCCGGAAAGCCATACAAATTTAACTGAACCTTTTTCTCATCAATACCTATGAGTATGCCAAGTTTCATGAAATTCTGACGAGGAACTCTCTTATGGAGGGTACTTAATGAACATCGCGAAAAAAAAAAAATTTCACGAAAACAAAGCTTCCTCTACGAGGAAACAAAAGCGAAAACAATAATTTCTGCATCCCTCGGATCATCATCATCATTATCAAAAAAAAAAACCTCTACCTTGCAAATCGACGGGGAATCGAGTCGAACAGCATCCGGGGCGCTCTGTCGTAAACGAGACGCGAACCGTTAGCCCGATATGAAATAGCAAAACCCCCCCGAGATATAAATTATTGCGACGAGCGATCTCGTTTGACGAGTCTCTCGCGTTATTCTCGCGTTGCGAATGCGAACCACGCCCCCCCCCCCCCCCCCCCCCCCCCAATCGGTATTGCGTTCTCTCCGCGCGCGTTGCATCTCGTTGTCGAAGACCGAGGACTGTGTGCGCTTCGTGGACGCGTTCGTAGAGAATCAAACAGAGACCAATGGCAAAGTTCTGGACAGCGTTTGTGTATGTATGTTGGGGGGGGGGGGGGGCAAAGCGAGTGAGAAGAGTCAGACAGGGTTACGAACGAATCGAGATACCGACCACGAGAACGCGGCAACGGTTAACGGGCTGTTGCTCCGACGTTCATTTTTTGTGCATGTGTGTGTATGTATGTGTGTGTGTGTGTGTGTGTGTGTGTGCGCACTAGATGTTCCGAAAGAAAAAGAATTACGTAGAAATAGATAAGTCATTTGTGTGGGGCGAGGGGCGGGTGGGGGGCTGGGGGAGGGGAAAGGGGCATGCGGATGTATTCCGCAACGTAGGCCATGGTTAATGCATCGAGGTCGTTGCTTCGAACTACCAGTAAATTATTTATTTTTGTTATCTTCGTGCTTCAATGGCCGGACTTTAATTTTCGATCTATATATATATATATATATATATATATATATATATATATGACGATTTATATATTGTTCGCCGAAAACTCTCGGACCCGTTGCACGGATATTATTTCTTCATATTTTATTTTGTCCATATTATATCGTTAAAATTATATAAAATGAAAAGATATATATTATCGTATCGTAAAATCTATTATATCGTTGTTAGCGCTGTTTGGTTGTGGTTGTTGTTTTTTTTATTCGTTTATTCATTAAAATCGACACGATTTTGCCGATTATTGTATTGTTATTATATACCGTATATTATTTTAATATTTATTATATTATAAAACGATTGTTATTACTATCATAATTGTTGTTGTTCTTATTGATATATATATATATATTTTTTTTTTTTTTTTTTCAACTATGCATTCCGCCGGTTACAGCGTTGGAAATTACTCGAGGCAATTACTCTGTCGTCTGATAAGCCGAAATAAACGAACAAATGTCGATTGTACCCCAAAAAAAATATATTTCAAGAATAAATATTGCCGATGATTTTTATTTATTTATTCATTTATTTATTTTTTTTCGTTTGCAATCGAAATCTATTAAAAAACGGAAAAACAATTAATTAGTCTGTTGGCTTTGAAAAAAAGTGCAATGGCAAAAACGAAATTAAGCCTGTGAATTCGCATTTCAATAACTCAAGAAAAAACAATAAGAAAAAAAGCAAAGTAAATGGAACAAAGAAACCATTTAATTAAATCGCGAAGTTTGTCAACATTGAATGATTATATTTCTATCGAACAATGTGCACATTGCAGTCTCGCTATGCCACCGAACCCCTTCAGAAAAATTAAAACATCCCCCTGTGCGCGCCCCAAGTCTCTCTGCACGAGGCTAATAAAAAAAAAAAAAAAAAAAAAAAAAAAAGACCAAAAAAAAACGCAAAATATATGAACGGACCGAGGAAACCCGTGCAATCAACCGAGAATCTCCACGTTTATCGTTTCGAAACTATTAAAATATCCGTGTAGACCAACAACCCGTTTGATATACGTGCCCAATAAATTCACGTGTGTTGCATTTCCATTCGTATGTACACATATATATGTATATACACACATATATATGCGGAATGTGAGCCGAGATGGGCGCTAATGGCGCGAGGGCGAGAATAACCGAAGTACGGGGCCCAGGGAGGTGGACGATGCCGCGATGGGCCCAGCGTCATTATCGCGGTACATGATCTAGGCGCGAGGGGCGCTGCGAGCGTCGAGGCGGTTCTCGGCGGGCGGGGGAGGGGGGGAGGGTCCGGGGGCCCAGTACAGCGCCCCGCTTCACGCACCATCGAGCCCCGCTTATTATTCATCGCGTCCAAAGGTGCGCTGCGATAGCACGACCAATGCCAATGGTGCAGTTCGATCCTTTAAGGGGGTTGAGTCACCTAAATGATTAGATTTTTTTTTTTTTTTTTTTTTTTCGTGACACGATCAATCCAAATTCAAAATCGATTTTACCCTCATGAAATACCTATACTCAGCTTTAATTTCAAAATTTTCTCATAGCCATACGAAGCATCTGAACGCTGTTGGATTCATCCACAAAATTTGTTGAGGTAGTATCCCACAAACTGTAAGAGTCAAAGCAAACCTAAGATATACCATCTCCTGATTGAGATACGTAGTACTTTGATGTGACAACGTCGCGTGCTATGATGTCGATTAGTGAGAGCGAGAGAGAAGATGGGAAAGAAACGCGCAACGTTGCCATGTCTACTGGATCACGACCAACTCCTGATATAAACTGTATTTTCCCGATGTTTATTTGCTCATTATTATCATCACAGTCTCCTGATCTCTGCTGTCAAGTGCCCAAAATGTTGTCCGAATATTCAACTTGCAGCTCAAGTGTTTTCATTAAAATCTGACGAGGACTTTTTGTATTATATCAAATTGAGCGTGATTCTCCATAATGCTCCATGTTAAACGTGTGAAAATAAAAGTGTTGATATATTTTTTCTCGCGCTCCGGAAAGCCATAAAAATTTAACTGAACCTTTTTCATATCAATACCTCTAAGCATGCCAAGTTTCACGAAAATCTGACGAGGAACTCTCTTATGGAGGGTACTACCTTAATGGCCGAGTCACCTAAATGATAAGACTACATTCTCAGATATGCGTGTGAGATTTTTGTTTTCCACGCTGTGTGGACATTGTGGCAACCTATAACGTGAATGAGAAACAAGTTTTCCGTAATTTTTTTGGGATAAACAGTTGAATCATAGGTTATAGGTACTATAAATTCACGCGATTCCATGCAAGGTTGCTCGTTTCGTCCTTGCCATCTTGAAGGTCCTTTTTTTTATATGCTCTTCTCAGTCCTTATTTTCTGTCGGCCGTGTTTGCTAGGTTAAGTCTCTCGTTTCTATTCGTCGTTCGTTCTCTCTCATGTCTATCTCCATCTCTATCTCTCTCTATCTCTCTCTCTCTCTCTCTCCCTTCGTATATCTCCCTTTCTAGCCCTCGTAGCGATGAATCTGTCACGTGATGGTCTCTCATCTGATCACCAATCTCTTCAGCGCCATCGAATCAGCGGATCTCGACGGCGCTGTACGTCCAAACGTTTTTCTTCGCCCTCTGGCTACGGAAATCAATGGCCGCGTGCGTATAATCACGTTGGAAAGTCCAACGCGATCGACGCCTCGCGAACTCGTCCATAACATTTTACTCGTTCGTGAAATACCCTTCTTCGGTCATTGAAGTCGCGGGCTCATGCATTTCCGTCGTACACGAAAAATTTGCATTTTTATTTTTTCGATAACTCGTTTGCTCGGTTGGGGGAAGCGGGGAGGGGGAGGTGAACGGTGGTTGAAGGTAGCGTGTTACTTCGGAAAATCAGTACTTTGCAGTAGGCAGTTCTATGATAATAAATTTATATTACGGAGAATAATTGGCAACTATAATAGTAAATTTATTCGGAAAAATAATGGGCAACTATGGCAATAAATTTATTTCGGTGAATAATGGACAACTATAATGGTAAATTTATTTCAGATGATAATGGGCAACTATGATGGTAAATTTATTTCGAAGAATTCTAGGCAACTGTAATAGTAAATTTATTCGGAAAAATAATGGACAACTATGGCAATAAATTTATTTCAGATAATAATGGACAACTATAATAGTAAATTAATTTCGAAGAATAGTCGGCAACTATGATGGTAAATTTATTTCGAAGAATAATAGGCAACTATAGTAGTAAATTTATTCGGAAAAATAATGGACAACTATGGCATTCAATTTATTTCGCAGAATAATGGACGACTATAATGGTAAATGTATTTCAGATAATAATGGACGACTATAATGGTAAATTAATTTCGAAGAATAATAAGCAACTATGATGGTAAGCTTATTTTGGATAATAATGTACGACTATAATAGTAAATTCATTTGCGAGGATAATTTGCACGAATAAAAGTTGAAGAAATTCTTCAGTAATATTTTTTGCCTAACGGACTTGAGGTTAAAAAGAAGTGAAAGAACAAAAAAAAACGAGTAAAACAAAATGGCAGTTGCATCACAATGCCACATATTTAGGTGGAGTGAAAAGCGTATAGGCCATACCGATCGCATTTATACCGGTCAATGACTGGGACATTCGGCTCGGTAGTGTTCTACACCGAAGAACAAGATCATTGAAAAATTCATCAGTCATATAATTTTTTCAAACGGTCTTGAGGTTGAAGAAGAGCGAGAGAGAGATATACAGACATAGAGAGAAAGAGAGAGAGAGAGAGAGAGAGAGAGAGAGAGAGAGAGAGAGAGAGAGAGAGAGAGAGAGAGAGAGAGAGAGAGAGAGAGAGAGAGAGAGAGAGAGAGAGAGAGGGAGGGAGAGACAAAAAGAGCGAGATCGAGTGGTACACTTAGTAGCTAGCTTTCTGAGCTCGAAGTATCGTGAAAACCGGTTCACGATCCTCATAGTCTCCTACACACGGACACACACACACACAAACATTCAGGAGAGTCCAAGAGTGTAGAGAGAGGCGCAGCAATCGCGGTTTGGTCGGGCAAGCCGTTTCTTCATCATCTTCTTCGTCTTCTCGATGCCTCTTCTTCTCGGATCGTCTTCGTCACGGGCCGGTCGTCTCGGCCGCAGAACGAAGCACCAGCATCCAGCTATCCAGCGGCAACAGCGAGAGTCAGACCGAGTGTAACGGAAGCCGCAACAGCCGCACGCCGGATTCTCGTTTACAATTTTTTGCCCTCGAACCGACACCGGCCCGAAGAGATATATAAGCGAAGAGGGAGCACCAGAGAAAAGCGAGCAACGCACAGCCTCATTGGCGGGTGTGGTTGTGCCCCGTGCGATCGTGATGCTACTGTGCTAGCTATATATAATGCGATAAAACTATATTATGTATTAGGGTGTGTTGACAAAAAAAAAAGGCCAAAGTTTTTTCGATTGTGCTGGCAGTTTGTACATTTGAACTACATATAATCGAAATACATGTGTGAAAATTTGAGCCCAATCGGACTATTTTTGGAGGTTCCGCTTTCGCGAATTCAATTTTGTCTTTGATTAAGGGGGAACGTAAGATTAATTCGATTAAAAAAAAATCATTCTTTTTATAATTTTTTTTTTCGATGACACAATTTATGTATATTTATTTCCATGATTACTACATAATAAAGTTTAAGAATAAAGAATATCCTATGGAATTTTTATTGATTTTAATGGATCCATGATTTGAGAGGTTGATAAATTTTTGCAGGTCGACAACGTCGAGTTTTAGATAGAATTGATTTTTCAATTTTTTACAGCACGTAGAAGTCAGAATGCTTAAAAAAAAACAGTTTAATAAAAAATCAGTATTTGGTTTTTGAGTGCTGCATAAAAATTGATACAACCAGAATTAACCTTACTCCCCCCTCAACACGTAAACGATTTATTTCTTTTATGTCTTTTATGTGTCACAAAAATTCGTACGACACTCGTACGAAAAACGTTTTCTGGACTCGTGTGATTGCAATACTCGCCTTCGGCTCGTTCTGCAAACTCACACTCGTCGGGAAACATTTTTTCGTCCTAGTGTCATAATATACTATTTTTTATGTTGCAATTAATTTTTCCGGATAAACGAAAGAATTTCAGGGATGAAAAATAAGTGCAATACATTGTATCAAGGTCACTCAATATGATAATATTTTTTGTTTTACAATAAGACAAAAAACGTTTACCATCTTCTTTTCTTCGTCAGTTTTTTGATTCTTGTTGAAAAGGAAGTTGCTTACCGTTATTTCAAATCTTAAATCAAAATAATATTTTCATTTTCAGTGACCTTAATATTATGTATCGCACTCACTTTCCATCCACGAAAATTTTTCGTTTGCCTGGAAAATTAATTGCATCTAAAAACAAAAAAGTTTACACGTTGATCAAAGGCAAATTCGAATTCGTGAAAGCGGAACCTCTGAATATTGTCCGATCGTGCTCAAATTTTCACACAAGTCTTCCGATTGCATCTGATTGAAATGCACCAACTGCCAGACGAGTCGAAAAACTTTGACTTTTTTCAACACACCCTAATGTATATATATAGAAGATCGTCTCGCTGGACCAAAAAAATAAATTAAAATGATTGAAAAACAAAAGAGAAGCCACAAAGCCGTTAGCTCGCGTTTTGCTTATCACAATTACATTGTACATTGTACAGTGCGCATGCGCGGCTAGATTCGAACAGCCGCGAAGAAAACTAATCATGCGCCGTTGTTGTTGCTCTTTTTTTTCTCATTCTTTTTCTATCCCTCCGCTCTCGATCTTTTTTTTTCCCGACGCCACGACGACGAGAAAACGAGAGAAAAGCGACGAATCTATTTTTCGCGACAGTCTCGAACTTCAACTTCTCCGCGAGGAACGAAAGCAACGCGCACTCGCAAGTGCATCGCTCGGAGAGACGAGAAACACGTCTCTCTGGTGACCGCTCGAGCGACCAGTCTTGGTAGCAACAGTCCCCCCGTGGACACACTCTCTCGATGATCGGGTGAACCGAACTTTTTTTTTCTTTTTTTTTGTCCTTATCACGACTATAATTAGACCGTCGGTTGGTACAATGTTGATCGGAGCGTCGAGCGGTAGTAGCACACTTGACTGCACCTATCTATCTGTGTATATATATATATATATATATTTCAAGGGTCGCGTTCGAATTATTTGAACCACAATTATTCAAATTTTCAATCGAAAAAAAAAATTGATTGTTCAGTTTCATCGGAAAATTAAGAAATAATCGTGGAAAGATGAAATGAAAATTCAATTACCTCACTAAAATCATTGAAATTCATAGTTTGCATTAAATAAAATTATGAAGTATTTGCATTATAAAATATGTAGGTATGTATAATTTATTGTTATAAATAAATGAAATAACGTACATTATTATAATGCAAATACTTAATAATTTTTATACTGCAAATAACTGTGAATTTCAATAATTTTGGTGAGATCATTGAATTTTCATTACATTTTTACATGATTATTCAATAATTTTCCGATGAAACTGAACAATCCATATTTTTTTTCGATTGAAAATTTGAATAATTAATTGTAGTTCAAATAATTCGAACGCGAACCTCAAAGACACAGACCGAAGAAAAATTCATAATTTCCATAAAATGCTATGGGTTGTTCCAATAATGTCATTATCATATCATTTTTGCACGATTATTCATCAATTTTCCGATGAAACTGAATAATCAATTTTTTTTTCGATTAAAAATTATCAATAATTGTGGTTCAAACAAATTCAAACGCGAATCTCGAAACACACAGAACGAAGAAAAATGCAATGGGTTGAAATCAAATGATTTAATCATCATTTACATTCAATTAATTTCAAATAATTTCATTATCATTTACATTTAAATAATTTCAAACAATTTCATTACCATTTACATTTTTCCATGATTCATTAATTTGATCGACAAACCTGAGCGATCAATTTTCGTCGATTGAAAAATTTGAATGAGTGAAGTTCGAACCAAGCCGATATGGGATATAAGCAGACTCAGGGTGGCGAGGGGGGGAGGGGGATAAATTTTAATCTCGCTGTACATACAAGCGAGGCTCGGACCGGATGCGGGAAATATCGCGTGGACGAGTTATCTCTCTCGACGGAGACGACCGACGACGATGACGACGATTACCGATGATGACGATAATGATGATGAGGAATAGGGGATCGAACGCCTCAGCTAGATGCACGAGCGTGAAAGCCGCGCTCGCTCATTCGCTCGCGTTGGCACTTGGCAAACTGGTTTACGTCGTTGCAACGACGAAACCGAGTACGCGGAATGGACAACGCAAAAGCCGTTCGTGTTGAATCCGACAGACGCCGACATGTTCGAACGGCTGAAAGTCGCGAGGGACACATGCGATAGGAAATGTATAGAGATCGAGTCTACGTGTACCAATCGCTTCCTCTTCCACTTATTTATTTATTTGTTCTTTTTTTTTTTTTTTTTTTTTTTTTTTTTTTTTTTTTCATTAGTTACTGGTACGTCTAGTTCTCGATGCGGCCCATGGACCGCAGACACATGGCAAACACGATCGAGTACAAGTACTCGGGTGGGGTATTATAATCACAACTGGTCGGCAAATACGAAAGTTTGATTAAGGTAGTACCCTCGATAAGAGAGTTCCTCGTCAGATTTTCATGTAACTTGGCATACTTATAAGTATTGATGAGAAAAGAGTTCAGTTAAATTTTTATGGTTTTTCGGAGCGCGAGATAAAAGATATCAACACTTTTATTATCACACGTTTAACATGGAGCCTTATTGAGAATCACGCTCAATTTGATATGATACAAAAAGTCCTCGTCAGATTTTAATGAAAACACTTGAGCTGCAAGTTGAATATTCGGATAACATTTTGGGCACTTGACAGTAGAGATCAGGAGACTGCGATGATAATGATAAGCAAATAAACATCGGAAAATGCAGTTTATATGAGGAGTTGGTCGTGATCCAGTAGACATAGCAAAGTTGCGCGTTTGTTTCCCATCTTCTCTCTCCCCCTTTAATCGACATCATAACACGCGACGTTGTCACATCAAAGTACTACGTACCTCAATCAGGAGATGGTATATCTTAGGCTTGCTTTGACTCTTACAGTTTGTAGGATACTACCTCAAGGGGGTACATTTGTGTGGATTGCCGGCAAAATAGGTGAATTTTGGGAATTATTATCTGAAAAACTGTTGGTCCGATTGAATTCCAGATGGTTTTGTTCGAAGGTATAGACATTGATGTATGTTGACGAATTTTTCGTTCGAATGTATAGTAAATGGGAGCGCTGTTATTCTGGCCGGCGTGAAATAACTTTGTCGTCGGCACGGTTTGCGGTTTCCACTTTTTCCGGCAGTCGGTTGGTCTGAAACCAAAAATTTCCAGAAGATTCTTGAAGTTTAAACGTCTTGAGCTGTTGGGCACGTGGGATTTTTTTTGTCACAAAATGGCGCTCGATTGAAGTTGAAATTCACTTTTAAGCCGACCTTTACGACCTTTGTTGCTCGATAAAAAAATAAATGAATTAGTTTGAAAAAAAATCCTACGTGCCGAACTTCATCACCTATCCGTGCATATTGTGTCCAAATTTTGAACGAATCGATCAATCCGTTATCTAAAAAAAACGTGAAAACCGACATTGAAAAAGTTATTTTACGCCGGCCAGAATAACAGCGCTCCCACTCACTATACAATCAACCAAAAATTCGTCAACTTACCTCAATGCATATACTTTCAAGCAAAACCAACTTGAATTCAATCGGACCAATAGTTTTTGAGATATTAATTCCTGAAAATTCACCTATTTTTCCGGGAATCTACACAGATGTAGCCCCTCAAATGAAGATGAAATAAAGATGAAAGTTTCGACTGGGGTGTCTTTTCTCATCGGGGGTGCGAGGAGGGAGGTGGGGAAGGTGGAGGGGGCGCCGTGGCCGCGGAAAAGTTAGAAAATGACGAGGAGGACAAGCAGGCAAAGTCGAGGGCATCACGATAATCGAGAAAAACGGAATAATAAAGAGCGAGACAGAAAGACAGAAAGAGATCACGAAAAAAAGACTCGAGACGTCTTCAGGGTCGTCGGGAGTACGCACCTGCGGGCACGTGAACGTGTTTCATGTACCAGCATCATTGCTGATGGATAAGCAGCTATGTGGTGAGCGAACGAACGAAAGAGGGAGAGAGAAAGAAAGAGAGAGAGAGAGAACAGACGAGAATCGCATCGATGCATAATTACGTTCTAACGAACTCTACGACTCTACGCAGCTGCGGACGACGTATTAAACGAGGATTCTAGTGTAAGCTCCCGCTGGTATACCTCAACGTATGCATATATAAATATATTAGGGTGGTCCTTAATGGGGGTGTTAATGAATTTCGACAAGTGCACCCCCCAGATAGGTTGGAAATGAATAAATAAAAATATGTGCGAAACCCCATCACTGTGGTCCAATGAGAAGACGTCGCTGTGAGTTCGTTTTGTTTCCCATTTGAATAACATAGGATTTTCAGACTAATTCGGTAATTATTTTTTCGCGTTGTTCCTAAGCACGCGGAAAAATTCTTTATTCACACAAATCCATTGTCAATGGGTATAACTACTCGTACATTTTTTTACAAGACATTGACACAAATCAATTTCAATTTGTGTTGAAATCGTTTATCAGTTGTTATCCATCGTTCGTCGGTTCGCCGTTATCGATAATACACAGGTGAGGGTCTTGTGAAAAAATCGTACGAGTAGTTATACCCATTGACGATAGATCAATGTGAATAAAGAATTTTTTTCGTGCTCAGGGACAACACGAAAAATTAATTACCGAATTAGTCTGAAAATCCCATGTTATTCGAATGGGAAACAAAACGAGCTTACAGCGACGTCTTCTCATTGGACCACAGTGCTGGGGTTTCGCACATATTTTTATTCATTTATTTCCGACCTATCTGGGGGGTGCACTTGTCGAAATTCGTCAACACCCCATTAAGGACCACCCTAATATATCTATACAAGTGTGTCTGTGCATGTGTGTTTGCTCTCTCGTTCTTAGCGGGAAAACCCCGGGGATGCAAAAGGATAACTATGCGGATGCAAGTGTACCCAGTACCAGTTCTATATAAGCCCACGAGAGCAAGAGCCACTCGAAGAAGCTGTGTTATCCATAAACCCGACTCTGGGCTCATTCTTCTCCATCTTCGTTAAGGGGGTGGGGGGGGTGGGGGGGGGGGGGTACATAGCGAAAAATCGATTTTTCGCTAGATTTCGCAATCGAGTTTCGGTCATGTGTAATCTTAGTCTTCTTGAGTAAGTGTGAAACGGTAGCAGCGAAGGGTTACACGCTTTATTCGTCGTTGCGGTAGACGAGAAAGAGAAAAAGAAAGAAAGAGAGAGAGAAAGAGAGAGAGAGTCGACGAGGAGAGAGACGGGGAACACACGGTTCAGATGGTAGAATATGATTTTACGGGTTAGGAAAACGAAACCCGCGAGAAAATATATTCTTGGCAGCGAAACGATGCAACAACTGTCCCCATCCGTCATCCGGAGAAGCCGCTGGGCTGTGTTATGTGCAACGACGTCGACGCAGCTCTTCCATATATATATATATATATATATATGTATATATATATATATATATATATATATATATGGACCATTCTACCAAATCTAGGCATCGGTTTGGATGACCCCCCCTCAGAATATTTTCAATTTTTTTTAGGATGTAGTCCTTGATGACCTGTATGTACCTGAATTTTTTCAGATTTTTTTCTTCATTATTTTGGCTGTGATAATTATGGGCATTTCGTCACATTTCGGTTTTCCTTTTTTTTTTTTTCAATTTAATTTCAAAGTATTAAATCGCAAAATAAAAATTATACTTAAAGTGCATTTCCATGTGAAATTATCTCAACTTTCCGAAAAAAATATTGATTTTCAGTTTTGACTAACTAAAAGCTCTCGAAATCAAGTTTTAATCATAAAAAGCTATTTTTCAGGCATTGTGCATGTCTGAATTTTTTTTTCAATATTTTTTGCAAAAAGCTGAGAAAATTTCACATGAAATGTGTCAAATTTACGTTGGGTTCTCTGTAAAAACTGCTACAATCGATGAAAATTCGAAAATCCAATGATAAACCGAATTCTATTTTCTTCATTTAAAATTTATAAATTATTCATCAATCCTCGTGAGCTATCACGATCATTTGAGATTTGAGTCTTTCACGTGAAAATGCAATGTCTTGACGACTATGTTATACTGCGGCCAGGTTCAACGATCTTCACTTTGCACTTGCAATTACATTTCAAACTTTTCCAAGATCATGTTTCATTTAATTTTTTTTTCTTTTTCACGTATACAATTATTATGACAATTTTCCATTCATTTAGGAACTATGAAGAAAAAATAAAAGAAATACAATAAAGCCGAGTCTCAAATCCTAAAAATAATACCTGTTTATAAAACAGAATTTGTAGACAAGAAATTAAAATTTAAAAAAAAAGTTTGATGGGTCTTTCCATTGGTTTTCTCTTATTTGAAAAAAAAAAACAAAAAAAAAAAAACGATGCTCGCGCTACCTATGGGAGTATCCGGAAAATTCCGAAACAAAAATTGGGATCTATCTGGAGTCGAAACAAGGCAAAAAAAATATATATATATATATACAACGATGGGATAAGATGGAAAAAATGATCCCACGTTTCTACTTGGAATGCCCCATATATACACGGAGTAGCGTATAGTGTATGTCGAGTCACCGTGGCCGAGGGACGCTTAGACGGTCCATCAGTCAGTTCCACGCGGCTCGAAAACACCATTTTGCCCGCTCCGATGAGTGGGCGAATGGAAAAAAGAAAAAAAATTGTTGAAAAAAAAAAAAAAAAAAAAAAACGCTGCCGACGACGACGACGACGACGAAAAAGCGTGAAGAAGCACTGTAAAGCGGAGAGAGAGAGAGCTTCGTCGTAATCACCGGATCCCGTGGACGCTAATGACTGCGTCACGATGTTCGGTCCTTTGCGCCCGGCCGCCCTTCGTTCCAACGACTGCAGCGAAAAAAAAAAACGAAAAAAAAATAAAACTAAATTTGTCATACGTTGCAGAGCTGCAATATCGTATGCAGAAATATATTTTCACGACTTTCTGTGACGCTCTCTTTTTTTCGTTTCTTTTTTTTTACCGAAAATTAAAATTTTTTTTTCACAAAACGATCATTTTCATTTATATTTTGTCATGT
>OY759153.1:11575216-11782716 GCA_963662125.1 Diplazon laetatorius
TTTTTTTTCATCAATACACATTGAGAAATTAATGAAAAAATAAAAACATGAAATGTTCACAGAATTGCCTATACAATTACAGCGAAAATAACCAAGGGAAAAATCTTTAAAAAATTCAGAGTTCATTGCTCAATGGGGGCTTCCATCGTTGGTATGGACGCCCATAACCGGTTTCGAGAATGGTGGAATCGCTAATATATATATATATATGTATATATATATATATATATATATATATATATATATATATTAGGGTGGTCGTTATTTGGGGTCAAAATTAATTTGACCCCTTCCGTCCCCTCAATCGGTTCGAAATACGTAAAAAGTAATGCTGTTGAAGCATATTATATTGGTATAATGTTGATGATATATGTATGTGTGCACCTTAGCAACGGCGTTGCTAGATGCGATAATGACAGGTAAACAAAAAAGATGAAAGAGAACGTTTGAGGATTCAAACGAGATGAGATGTGTTCGGGTTTAATGTTGAATAAACGTTGTTATTTTCTAATCGGTGTGATTTTATTAATTGAACGACGATCAACTTGACGGGAATCTTTGTGATGGATTGCTACAATTTTTCAGAAGTGGGATAAGCTCGAAGTAGTACAAATAAAAAAAATCGATGAATCCGGGATTCATCGGTCGATTGAGATAACGGAACTTCTCAACGACAACGATGGTGATTTAAATTATCGAGGTGTGTGTGTGATTCGAAGACACCGTGGAGCCGATCATCGAAGGGAATGAAAAGGCAGAATCGATCGAACTTGACGACGTGTGAAAAAAAATTGAGAAAAATTTCAACGAAAAATTCAGGTATTCAAAAAACACCGAAACCAAAACGGCAGCGAGGTCGTCCGAAGAAAATCGAAGATCGAAGAATTGATTGGCAGCGACATCCTCAACGAAATTCGGAGAACACGAGCAGTGTCGACGAGATCACAGACTCGTCAAGACGGACGAACGATGGACAATCAACGGGAAAATGTCCCGAATGGAAACGGAGACGACGAGAATCAAGTATTGGCAGATTTGGAACGATTAAGTTTGTTTAACAATCCTCGTCACCAGACGAGAAATTTAATGGATTTATCGAAAATGCTACCGAGTTTCGATCCGGTTAAGGAAGAAAATGATATTGATCAATGGATCGACAAAATTGAAGAATACGGTCAAATGTATGACTGGGACGATTTAGCTGTGAAACATTACGCTTTATCAAAACTGGAAGGAGTGGCACGAAAATAGCGAGATAGCCTACCACGAGCAGAGCGAACGTGGGAAGAATGGAAAATATTATTAAGAAAATCGTTTATTGGACATGAAACGGGAATTAAAAAAGTATTGGATGCACAAAATTACAAACGACATTACGGGCAAAATATCGTCGAATATTTTTACGAAAAAATTTCGCGTTGTAATAATGCTCGAATGGGAAATCGTGAGACAATTGAGTGGGTGGTCGACGGACTTGACAACATTCAATATCGATCGTATTTGGGACCGCTGTCGCGATACAACGAGCCTACAGACTTGTTGCCGGACCTGAAGAGTGGGGACAATTTCATCAAAGACCAAAAACGAACGGAATGGAAACCGGCATCTTGGAAACGAGACGATCAGCGCTCTGGTGAACAAATAAAAGAAAAGAATGCATTTTTTCGAGGTTCAAGACAAGAAACATCCAGTGAATCGCAGGTAAATCGAGAAAATGAAATCCGGAAAATAACATGTTTCAAGTGTGGCAAAATAGGTCACTATGCACGGAATTGTTTTTCGGACGTAAAAGAAAAAGAACAGGCAAAAGAAGTAAAGAAAAATGATCGTGAACGAGTCCTACATATCGAAGCAAATTCTCATGCAAAGTTCTTTAAAATGGCTTTGATTAATGGAAAAGAAGTTAGATGTTATATGGATCTCGGGAGTTCTGCAACAATTTTACGTGAAGATTATGCCAAAAAAATGGGATTAACCTATTTCGAAGGGAAATTCGATACATTGACCGGCTACGGAGGAGGAGAAGTTACTCCTGTTGGCGCGATGACCGTTGATATTGAAATCGATGGTGTAAAAGCAAAATGCAACGTTTTCGTAGTATGAAAAGAAACGCAGATCGTCCTGCTGCTTATCGGACACTCCTATACGGAACAAGCGAACGTACATATATTGAATACAAAAGGAGCTTTGAAGATCGCAAATGACATAGACGAATCATTTAAAATCGAAACGGAAAATATATGTAAGACGAAATTCATTGCAGAAGAAGAGATTGTAATTCCGAAAAACTATCTGGGACACATCAGTGTAGCTGGAAATATTCCAAAAAATGATTTTTACGCCGAAGGAAGTATGAGGGCTTCGGGAAATATAATTCCACGATGTGTTATCAGCACTAACGAAGATGGAAAATCAATGATTCCAAACATGAATCTGAGTAACAACGATGTGACGTTCAAGAAGGGACAGACTATAACTCGAGGAGAAAATCCGGTCTGTTATCGACCTTATCGACTATCTTACCACGAAAAGGAGCAAGTCAAGGATATGATTGCGGATTTGAAGAAGGCGGATGTCATAGAAGATAGTGTGTCTCAATATGCGAGCCCCATTATATTGGTACGAAAGAAATCTGGAGAAGTAAGAATGTGCGTTGACTACAGGGCATTGAACAAAATCCCGATTAAGGATAAATACCCGATGCCGAGGATTGATGATCAGATAGATAGACTGAGGGGACATCGTTATTTCACAAGCTTGGATTTATTTAGCGGGTATTATCAGATACCGATGGCTTCGGATTCACGAGACAAAACTGCGTTTGTTACTCCGGACGGACACTACCAGTTTAAACGAATGCCATTTGGTTTATGCAACGCGCCGGCTGTTTTTCAAAAGATTATCAACGAAATTCTGGGATCGTTGAGCGGAGACATTGCGATGGCGTATTTAGATGATATCATCTCAGCCAGTCGAACATTCGAGGACGGATTGAAAAAAATGAAGAAGATATTTTTCGTACTGCAATCAGCGGGAGTGACCCTGAATCTGAAGAAGTGTCAATTCTTCAAAAAGAGGATAGACTATTTAAGATTCGAAATTTCGGAAGCGGGTATCGAGCCCGGATCAAAGAAGATCAACAGCGTACAATCGTTTCCGAAACCTACAAACGTCAAGGCTGTGCGAAGTTTTGTCGGATTAGCAAATTTCTTTCGAAGATTCGTGAAAAGTTTTGCGACAATTATAAAACCGTTGACAGATTTGTTGGCGAAACAAGAAGAATTTCGATGGACCACGGCACAAGAAGAGGCTTTCGAGGAAATAAAATTGAGGTTATCGTCAAAACCGATATTAGCGATACATGATGTAAATGCAAAGACAGAAGTTCACACAGATGCCAGTCAACATGGACTCGGCGCAGTACTCATGCAAGAACAAGAAGATGAACGAATGCATCCAATAAGCTATTTTAGTCGAAAAACGACGAAGGACGAATCAAAATATCACTCGTACGAATTGGAGGCATTGGCAATCGTTTGCGCCTTGGAACGATTTCGCGTATATCTTATCGGGATAGAATTTATCATCAGGACCGACTGTAACAGTTTGAAACTACTGGAAAACAAAAGAGATTTGAATCCACGAATTGGAAGGTGGTTTGTCAGACTTTCCGTATTTAATTATCGTATAGAATATTTGAAAGGTGAACAAAATTGCATCGCTGATGGACTGACAAGGAAAGGTCCCGAGGTGTCCCCCGCCGATTTTGATGAAACTTGGCACGATTGTAGAACTGGTCAAAACATTCGACACGTATTTTTTTTTATCGGCGGAGTCCCATATTTAAGGGGTGAAAACCACCCCTGAAAATTAAGTGTTTTTTCGTTTTTCGATTGTAACTCGTAAACGGCGTGAGATATCAAAAAAGTTTAAATGGCAAAGTTATTGCATTTGACACGGACTATACATTGGTGGTAAGAACGATAAATAATTTTAAACAATTGACCATTATTTATTTAAAAAATCTGTTTTTTTAAACATATCTGCGAGGGTTTTACTTCGATCGAAATGCCAATCCGTCAATGTATACATGATGGGAAAATAAAGTTGACGTGTTTTCGGTTTCATTCATATCTCGCAGTTGAGGGGGTAGAAACCACCCCTGACCTCCTCCCCCAAGGTGTCCCTCCCCGATTTCGATGAAACTTTGCACGATCATTGACCCTGTCTAAACATTTTACACGTATTTTTTTTTATCGGCGGAGTCTCACATTTAAGGGGTGACAACCAGCCCCTAAAATTGAGCATTTTTTTGTTAATCGATTGTAACTGGTAAGCGGGGTTAGATAGAAACAGAATTTGAAGTGCAAAGTTATTGCATTTTACGTGGACTATCCATTCGTGATAAAAACAATGAATAAATTTAACCAATTGACCATCAGTTGTTGAACATTTTTTTAAAATTATCTACGACGGTCTCACTTCGATCTTAATGTCGCTTTGTTAATGATGGAAGAATAGAGTTGACGCGGTTTTTGTCTCATTCATATCTCGCACGTAATGGGGTGGAAACCACCCCTTACCTATTTGACGGTATTGTCGCATAGTCGGTGATTCTATTTACAATATTTGGCTCATTTCGGATCCGTAACGGATGCTACATTACAATTGAACATTCAGAAAAACAATTCATTCTCTCGTGACTCCACGACGATATATTCACATGTAACCCTTACCTATTTGACGGTATTGTCGCATAGTCGGTGATTCTATTTACAATATTTGGCTCATTTCGGATCCGTAACGGATGTTACATTACAATTGAACATTCAGAAAAACAATTCATTCTCTCGTGACCAACCACAGTTCTAGAGACCGCAACTTATTCCTTTCTTTACTGTGATTCGTGAATTGGACGAAACAGAACGAAAGTTCCGTTCAGAGCTAACGACCCGGTGAAACATGTTCCATCAAGATTATAGAAGGTCCAGAAACACATGACCTTTCGTTTCAGGTCACACAGATTTTTGGCTTTGGCGATATCTGACATCGATTGTAGACAGATTCACTCATCCTTGAACTTTATTTTAAAAATTATAAATTTGAAAGGTGAACGAATATGTTATTTCCGTAGAATAATATATTGGTTCCAATTCACGAATCACAGTAAAGAAACAAATAAGTTGCGATCTTCAGGACAAATCTTTGGTCACGTGAGAATAAATTGTTTTTCTAAATGTTCAATTGTAATGAACATCCGTTACGGACCCGAAATGAGCCAAATATTGTAAATAGAATCACCGACTATGCGACAATACCGTCAAATAGGTAAGGGGTGGTTTCCACCCCATTACGTGCAAGATATGAATGAGACAAAAACCGCGTCAACTCTATTCTTCCATCATTAACAAAGCGACATTAAGATCGAAGTGAGACCGTCGTAGATAATTAAAAAAAAATGTTCAACAACTGATGGTCAATTGGTTAAATTTATTCATTGTTTTTATCACGAATGGATAGTCCACGTAAAATGCAATAACTTTGCACTTCAAATTCTGTTTCTATCTAACCCCGCTTACCAGTTACAATCGATTAACAAAAAAACGCTCAATTTTAGGGGCTGGTCGTCACCCCTCAAATGTGAGACTCTGCCGATAAAAAAAAATACGTGTAAAATGTTTAGACAGGGTCAATGATCGTGCAAAGTTTCATCGAAATCGGGGAGGGACACCTTGGGGGAGGAGGTCAGGGGTGGTTTCTACCCCCTCAACTGCGAGATATGAATGAAACCGAAAACACGTCAACTTTATTTTCCCATCTTGTATACATCGACGGAGTGACATTTTGATCGAAGTAAGACCCTCGCGGATATATTTGAAAAAACAGATTTTTTGAATAAATAATCTTCAATTGTTTAAATTTGTTTATCGTTCTTACCACCAATGTATAGTCCGTGTCAAATGCAATAACTTTGCCATTTGAACTTTTCTGCTATCTCACGCCGTTTACGAGTTACAATCGAAAAACGAAAAAACACTTAATTTTCAGGGGTGGTTTTCACCCCTTAAATATGGGACTCCGCCGATAAAAAAAAATACGTGTCGAATGTTTTGACCAGTTCTGCAATCGTGCCAAGTTCCATTAAAATTGGAGGGGGACACCTCGGGGGAGGAGGTCAGGGGTGGTTTCTACCCCCTCAACTGCGAGATATGAATGAGACCAAAAACACGTCAACTTTATTTTCCCATCATGTATACATTGACGGATTGGCATTTCGATCGAAGTAAAACCCTCGCAGATATGTTTAAAAAAACAGATTTTTTAAATAAATAATGGTCAATTGTTTAAAATTATTTATCGTTCTTACCACCAATGTATAGTCCGTGTCAAATGCAATAACTTTGCCATTTAAACTTTTTTGATATCTCACGCCGTTTACGAGTTACAATCGAAAAACGAAAAAACACTTAATTTTCAGGGGTGGTTTTCACCCCTTAAATATGGGACTCCGCCGATAAAAAAAAATACGTGTCGAATGTTTTGACCAGTTCTACAATCGTGCCAAGTTTCATCAAAATCGGAGGGGGACACCTCGGGACCTTTCCTTGTGAGTGCGCGCGAGCGCAATCCGACGAGCGCCCAAGATTGCTTGGTTGAGCAGCATCAGCACTGTTGTTGATCTCGAACTTTCGGATTTCGCCACCAGGTTTGCACAGTCGTCCATCCCAACCACAAAAAAGGCCTCCTCCAGACATCTCCCAACTTATCTCTGGCTCAATTGAAAGCCAGCGCTGCTCCCGGCCGCTCTGGAACTAAAGAGGTCGGCCAGATTTCCAGGAAATATTTTTGAAGCCAAATCTGGGCAAGTTCGGTTTCCTTTCCTCTATTCTCCCTGGTCACCACGATCGAATCTCAAAACCAAGAAGACTAGAGACAAGGAGACCGAACTCCACTAGTTCGGGAGAGACCGTACATAGCTGCTTGGGTGGTGCTACGATCGAGCTGGGTCCGACCAATGAGGTACTCGCATCGACCCGGCTAGTTCAAGTCACCCGCGAGGATCTCTGCGGTACGTCAAAATAACCCGTAACAATTCGCAATAGTTGTTTCTCCGTGATTCATGAATAATTATAAGGTGCAAAAATGCCCAAACCTTGTTCTCTAGTAAATTGCGGAAGCAAATATCTCGGTGGGGGCTTGAGTCAGAGAAAACTGTTGGAGGTTCCAAAGGTAAGTGCATTTTTCAATCGAAGTAAATGAATCGTACTTATATGTACAAAATCACTTTGAAACGAGTTTTAAGTTAGAATATATTAAATATTGAGCCTCTAATAACTTTTAAAAAATGCAATTAATACATATGTACCTCGTTTACATGGACTTTCACAGTACTCTTTATTCTCTCCATATCAAGGAAGAAATTTTTTTCAAATTCTCTTATCATACATTTTAATTACAATTTTATGTTACTTTCATTTTAATCAAAACTTACGGCTTCAACCAATTTGCGTATAAAATGCCAGTGCGTCACACACAAGGGTTATATTCGTTAGCTCTACACGTATGTGAGGGCAGCTTCGCAAATGGTGAGAATGATAGCACCGATTGGTCGGACCCAGCTCGACCGCAGCGCCACCATTTGCAGCTATATTTCGACTTACCCCACCACCAAATTTGTAAGAAGTTCGGTCTCCTGGTCTCTAGTCTTCTTGCTCAAAACAGATCGTGAGAAAGAAACGAAAATTCAGTTCGTAAAACGCGACACCAGAGGTCATTGCCTCAAAGAGCTATCGATTACAGTAGGTCGGACTTACGGATATCCGTATTTATTAATCCATTGCATTAGCATCATAAGTCGAAAGTATGACAATTTCTTTTGTACTAACCAAATAAACCGTGGTGTATATCCGAAGACTTTCCTGGAGCGCGTGTAGACCTAAACCGGCTGTGGCGCTGACACACGATTCCGTCCAGGGATGAACGTATTCCTTGCAACTCGCGGACACGAATTTGCTGTGTTGGCTGGGCATCTTCGTAAACGTTACCGTCTCTCTCCCTCTCTCTCTCTCTCTCTCTCTCTCTCTCTCTCTCTCTCTCTCTCTCTCTCTCTCACGAGCAACGTACGTCCGTCCTGAAGCACTCGACGCTGGTGACTTTACATTTTTACAAATTTTTATTGTTATACATAAACCTTCGTACCGACTGATGAGTTTGTTTTCTCTTTTCGTCATTCCATCTCATCACGGTCGAGATATGTGGTTTGCATATATACATATATGAGCGATTCCACGTGACTTTAGCCATTAAAAAAAAAATGCCACAAATAATTTAAAAAAATTGAGTTATTTTATTGCAATATATTCACCGAGTGCCGATTTTTTAAGAAAATTTCTGACGGTCTTATCGTTAATTAACGTTTTTTTCTATTTTCCCATTCAATTTGGCAGGATTTGACGAATTTACATTTGTAAAGAACGAAAATGTGCTTCTTTTTATGGCCTTCCAGAAAAAAATGACTTTAGATTTCATTGAGCAAGTTGAACGTCCGTTTCAGGGCGAAACATGCAAAAATATTTTATTTCTCAAAAAATGCACTCGCTATTTCAGTTTTCAAAATTTCCCCAAATTCTGAATACGGAAAAAGAATTTTTGGTACTTTTTATATCGTGGGATCGATAATCGGTAATGCGTAATTCTACCGATTTTATTGATAGATTTTTTTCAGTTTGATTTTTTTTTATGTGCTCCCGTCGCTTTACACGATTTCAAAAGCCTCCCTGAAAGAGAAATTAATGATAATCAATGCTCGTTAAACCGCGTAAAGCGAAAGGAGCACATGAAAATTAGGACATTAATAAAATCGGTAAAATTACGCATTACCGATTACCGACCCCACGATATAAAAAATACCAACATTTTTTTTCCTATTCAGAATTTGGGGAAATTTTGAAAACTAAAATAGCGAGTGTATTTTTTGAGAAAAAATATATTTTTGCATATTTTGTTCTGAAACGGACGTTCAACTTGCTCAATGAAATCTAAAGTATTTTTTTTCTGGAAGGCCTCAAAAAGACGAACATTTTCGTTTTTTTACAAATGTAAATACGTTAAATCCTGCCATAAACACAGCCATTTGAATGGAAAAATAGAAAAAAACATTAATTAACGATAGAACCGTCAGAAAAATTAAAAAAAATCGGCACTCGGTGAATATCTTGCAATAAAATAACTCGATTTTTTAGAATTATTTGTGGAAATTTTTTTTTTAGTGGCTGAAGTCACGTGGAATCGCTCATATAAGCAATTCCGCTAATTCGAGTACAGAGTTTAGGCTTTACTATCAGCGATCTTTTTGTAACTTTGAACAATGAAAGTCCCCATTGAGAAATGAACTGTCAATTTTTTTTCAGATTTCTTTCTTGGTTAATTTAGCTTTAATTGTATAGGTCGTTTCGGCCATTTTTCATTGTCATTTCTTTCATTAATCGCTCAATGTGTGTTGATAAAAAAAATTAAATTTAAAATTTTTTTAAAAACTCCCGACTGAAAAAAATATAATGTGATAGTATAGTGTAAAATAGTACATTATGGCACTAGTACGAAAATAGTATATTATGACACTAGAACGAAAAAAAAATTTCTGACGAGTGTGAGTTTGCAGAACGAGCCGAAGGCGAGTATTGCAATTACACGAGTCCAGAAAACGTTTTTCGTACGAGTATCGTACGAATTTTTTTGTCACAAGGTCTGTAAATGCGGTTTGAAGCGAACGTAGTGAGCGTAACACCGCACTTTTACGGACAGCGTGACATAAAAAATTTTCTGACGAGTGTGAGTTTGCAGAACAGGCGAAGGTGAGTGTTGCAATTACACGAGTCCAGGAAACGTTTGGTGTACTAGTGTCGTACGAATTTTCATGCCAAAGGGTGTGTAAATGCGGTTTGAAGCGAACGAAGTGAGCGTAGAACCGCACTTTTACGCACAGCGTGTCATAAAATATAAAATCTATATTTATAAAAGAAAGTCGGGTTAGTTACACCACTTTTAACTCGATTTCGATTATCTTTGTTCCGTTGGATTCGTCTGCACCCCGAATAGCAGAATAACCATTGAAATATTTTTGGAAAATCAAATTTGAAAAAATTGAAATTTTTTTTTATTCAATTTTTTTTTTATTTCCAAACTAATCTTGATGAGTATTTAATGCCAAATCGTGAGAAATATCGAGAATTTTATTTTTCAACTCCCTGAAAACGGGTGAAAACGGGAGTTATGTTTTTTGTCGGGTACCCGCGAAACCGATTCCTCCCTCACGAAATGGGGCCCAAACGGCTAATCTTCTGCAGACACATTTTTGCATCGGTTTCGGTGGTCACACAGACGCTTTATCGATCATAATATTTATGATCTTTGTTTCGTTGGATTTGTCTCCATCCCGAATAGCAGAATAACGATTAAAACATTTGAAGAATTGACGGAAAGCAAATTTATGAAGAAAATTCATTTTCTCATACATTTTGCACGAAACATTCAAATTCCATTGAATTCATTCAATTCTTCAAACGATTTTTCTTTCAATTCATTATCGGAAAGTGATTTCAAAGAGGTGGGTTCATTGTTCTCTGCGGAGATCTATTGTCGCTGGTGATTTTCGAACGGTAAGTTGTCTTTTACGATTGTGACTTTGTGTGGTTATCTCATTTGTGATTGTGCACGCATCGATAATGGCTTAATTCTTTATTTTTACGTCGTAGTCGTCGTTGTCTTTGTAATCGTCGCAATCGTCGCAGTCGTCGCTGTCGTCGCAATCATCGCAATCGTCGCAGTCGCCACAGTCGTCGCAGTCGTCGCTGTCGTCGCTGTCGTCGTAATCGTCCGAAGACATTTTACATCTAATTCGTGTCAGTTCAGGGAATCCAGATCTCGAGGTGAATGAGGAGATTCACAACCAGGCTTTGCTTTCGATCGAATACATGTGTTTCCTCATGTGTGGCAATTCATTAGTCAAGTTAGGAATGGCAGCGGCGAATCGTGAAATGAACGACGCTTTTGATCGAAAATTGAAACTTGAACGTGAATAGGATCGGGATGCATTGAACCAATCAGTTCGAACGAATGTACCGCTCTTAAACCCCCAACAAAAGGAAGTGTACGATACGTTAATGAAGGCAATTGATGATGGAAATGGTGGCTTATTTTTCCTTGATGCGCCCGGTGGCACTGGGAAGACATTTCTCATGTCATTGACTTTGGCCACTGTTCGTGCGAGATCAGAAATTGCTGTAGCAGTTGCTTCTTTTGGGATAGCGGCTACGTTGCTAGAAGGATGCCGAACGGCTCATTCAGCGTTGAAATTGCCGTTGAACCTTCAAACGATTGAAACACCGACATGCAACATTTTGAAACACGGAGCAATGGCCAAAGTTTTATTAGCAAGTAAAATCATTATCTGGGATGAATGCACAATGGCGCACAAACACGCATTGGAAGCACTCAATCGAACGATGAATGATCTGCGCAATGACTCAAGATGTAAAGTATCTGGAGGAAAAATGTCATTCAAATGAAAAGAGGGAGAATAGCAGTTACCTCTTGATTAAAAAAAAAAGTGGCGGGGAAAGGGGGAGGAGGGGTCTAAAAAATCTAAAGAATATTATTGTATCAGATATATATATATATATATATATATATATATATATATATATATATACATATTCTATCTTAATAAAAAAGGCTCAGCTTTTCGAAAAAAAATACAAAAACAGTTTTGGGCCTTAAAAAATTACTTAAAATCCCATTTGAAATATTAAAGTCCAGTACATCGCCCAATGTCTATTTTTTGAAAATTGAAAATCGATTTTTCGAAAATCGGAGAGAATTTTACAATATGTATGTATTTTTCGAATTAGGATATCCGCAAGTTTACGTAGAATTATTCAAAGAACAAAAGTTCAATGCAAAAATTCAATTTTCCATTTTTTTACATCCATGTTATTTACGCTGATTAAAAAAAATATTAAAAATCTGTTTTCGACGTGAAATTACGTTAGCTTTTCAAAAAAAAAATCAGTTCTTTATTCCGTTGCTCAAAAAATCCGTTGAAATCGAATTTGAAACATAAAAAGCAGTTTTTCGGCTGTTGCCGCAATTTTGAAAATTTTGAAAATATGTTCTTCGGAAGGCTAACTAAATTTTACAAAATGTCAGTATTTTTTTAGTTCAAATCTCTGTGAGTTTTCCTGGAATTTTAGAATTCTTAGAATTGATTGATTTTATGAAAACTTACGGAGATCACAACTGGAAAAATACTTGTATCGTGTGAAATTTTCTCAGCTATCCAAAAAATATATTCGAAGAATTAAAAAAAAGAATATAAATAACAATTTAGACGAAAAATCGACTTTAGTATTTCCAAAAACGATTTTAATTAATTTTCAAGGCCTGAAAATGTTTTTATATTTTTTTCGAAAAGTCGAGCTTTTTTTATATAGATAACTTCGTCAAGAATAGTTTTTGTTTATCACAACACATTAAAATATTAATAATAATGAATAATGGACAAAATTACCCATACAATTTTAGCAAAAATAGCCAAGAACGAAATCTGAAAAAAATTGAGAATTCATTTCTCGATCGAGACTTTCATTTCTCAAAGTTACAAAAAGATCGCTAATAGTAAATAGTAAAGCCCAGAATCGGGACGCGAATTGGCAGAATTGCTCATACATATATGCGGTCCACATATCTCGACCGTGGTGAGATGGAATGACGAAAATGTTCATCTTTGTTCAAGGAATTTATAAAGCAGTCGTGAATATCCTCATCGTATAGCACGTGCCGGAATGAAGACAAAATATATATGTTTTTCCTATCAATCACTCACTGTTGATGAAGTATATCAATTTGTTTAACACTTTGAACGTATTTAACACCGGAAAAAGCTATAACTTCCGAACGAAGCGTCGGTCCAAGCTCTGTAAGATCTTCAAATATTCGTTTTTTATCAAAGACTTAGAAAAAATGAATTTAAAAAATGAAATGAGTATTTTTTGTTTTATGCAACTCTTGAGTATTGAATTTTCAATGAATAATTGTTGCATTGGTGCAACATAATCATAAATATTTTCATCATATGACACGTGCAAAAACGAAGAGAAAACATACATTGTTCTTTTATTTATCTTCAACCGTTGTTGAGATATATTGATGACCAAGAATGATCAATAGTTGAAGAACTTCGTTTAATTGTATCTCAATGGCAAGAGCTCAAAATCGGAAACGCCCATAGACGGGACACTTTATTTTCGACATAGATTAATGTTCAATATTATGGGACAAAAATGTTGAGTCAACGGTCAGAGATGACTGGAATCCAGCCTCATAGAAATGGGACGTTCCGTGAGAAAAGGGAAACTTTTTTGGAGCCTTGTTTTGGCAAGTCTCTCGGTTGGGATCTGTGCCATTCCCTTTGAAATATGGAAAGGAAACCGTATACTTATCTTACCTCAAATCCTTTCAATCAAATCGAAAAAACAATTGGGATAAATTAGGATATTTCGGCTTAGAATATAGAAGCAAATCACGTATAAAATGTAACCCGAAATGCGTTTCGAGTTGCATCTAATATCAAATGTAATTATATAATTTATAATGTAACGTAATAATTAGGTGTTAAGGAGATCTCGAATTTTTAAGATTCTTTCTGAGCGTGGCGTCTTCAATATCGTATAAGCTACGGGCTGTGAATTTCGTAGTAGAATCTCGAAGTGGGATCCAAATGTCGAGACTCGCTAAGTCGTCCCGTTCAGTGCTGCGCTCGGAAGCCGAGATAACTACCGAATAAAGTCGGTCGGTAAAGACGACATTCGGGCCGAGATAAAACGCTTGAGATGAGGTTGCGCGCGCGCACGGATCGAGATAAATTCAGGTCCAACTGTCACAGTAGTCAACTCCCACGGTAGCCATGCGCCACGGCGGCGAACTGGGGAAAGCTCGTCTGCGACCATCCCCTAAATTCCAACGCCTCCCTTAGCTTCGGGCAGAGATAAGTTGGGAGATGGACAATGCCAGCGTTATAGGCCCGGAAACTAAAATTGCAAGGGACTGAGTACCACTGAACTTCAACGGGAACCGAGATGAAGTTAGCGGCATGAGAGGCTAGGCCAATCAACTATTCCATTATCGCTGATTTCACTTAGGTCCTCTAGTAGTTTTGACGTTTCGACGAACAGATTTTAACCGCCATTTCTACAGTCGTTCGTACTCCTTACCTCTAGTCTCTATGGCTTTGACGCTCAGCTGTTGGGAACGGGAAAAATTCTCTGAATCAAGGCGATTATTCACGAGCATTTACGTGTGCGCGAGATATGTATATCAGATATCAATCGACTAGGTCCACAATTCGCCAGTTCGTTTGGGATCTGCAAACCAGCCGCACTTTTAGCACTTTTGATATGTTTTCGATGAGTTTCCGATATTACGCCGGAAACCTGATGATTTAAAAATTTTTTTTTCTGAAATAGCATGTGATTTTCAGTACTTGCAGTCAACTATGCTGATGATGATACATCTCTGCAATAGTGTAAGTACAAAAAAAGAAGAAATCGTACATAGATTAATGAAATGAAGAATTCTTCTGCATAAAAAAATCGGCGTATACATTATGTACATATATATATATACATATATGGGGAAAAACGGCCGAAATCACCGGACTGAAACCCTTCTATCCTCCGATGTGGTCGCTGATTTTTTTCTAGTATCTTCGGGATCCCACGACCTCACTAATTTTTTTTTAGTTTTTTTAGACCCCTCTTCCCCCTGCCCCACCACCCTTTTTTTATCAAGGGGTAACTGCTATTCCCCCTTTTTATTTTGATACATTTTTTTTCCTAGATACTTCATTGAAATTGAAGAACTTTTTTCATAAAATTGGAGTGGCTGTCGGATTGCTAATATTTTTTTTTCTTTTTTTTAATTTTGGAAAAAATCGAGTTTTTCCAAAATTTCAACATATGATAATGGATTCCTATCTCAAAAAAATAAAAGAAAAATAAAATCTGACTTGCGAAAAATCGATATTTCGATTGTTTTCGAAAGTAAATCGATTTTTTGAGTATAAATTGATTTGATTATGAAAAATATATTTTTTAATCGATTTTCTATCGAAAATAATCGAAATATCGATTTTTCGCCAAATGGATTTCATTTTTCTTTTTTTTTTTCATAGGAAACTATTATCATATATTGGAATTTCGGAAAAACTAACATTTTTTCAAAATTAAAGAAAAGAAAAATAATATTAACAACCCGACTGCCACTCCAATTTTATGAAAAAAGTTCATCAACTTTGTTAAAGTATCTGCAGAAAAAATGTCATTCAAATGAAAAGAGGGAGAATAGCAGTTACCTCTTGATTAAAAAAAAAAAGTGGCGGGGAAAGGGGGAGGAGGGGTCTAAAAAATCTAAAGAATATTATTGTATCGTTTGGATTCGACGACATCGCTAATTTTTTTGTTTCAGATTTTTTAGACCCCTTTTCTTTTTTTTTATCAAGAGGTAACTGCAATTTCCCCCCTTTTCATTGGGACGACAATTTTTTCCCTCATACTTAATCGAAATTGAAGAACTTTTTTTATAAAATTGGAGTGGCAGTCGGATTGCTAATATTTTATTTATTTTTTTTCAATTTTTTTATCGAGAGGTAACTGCAATTTTCCCCCCTTTCATTTCCACCACAATTTTTTCCCTCATACTTAATCGAAATTGAAGAACTTTTTTTATAAAATTGGAGTGGCAGTCCGATTGCTAATATTTTATTTATTTTTTTTCAATTTTTTTATCGAGAGGTAACTGCAATTTTCCCCCTTTTCATTTCCACGACAATTTTTCCCCTGATACGTGATCGAAATTGAAGAACTTTTTTTTATAAAATTGGAGTGGCAGTCGGATTGCTAATATTTTATTTATTTTTTTTCAATTTTTTTATCGAGAGGTAACTGCAATTTTCCTCCTTTTCATTTCCACGACAATTTTTCCCCTGATACGTGATCGAAATTGAAGAACTTTTTTTTATAAAATTGGAGTGGCAGTCGGATTGCTAATATTTTATTTATTTATTTTTTCAATTTTTTTATCAAGAGGTAACTGCAATTTGCCCCCTTCTTATTTCCACCACAATTTTTTCCCTCTTACTTAATCGAAATTGAAGAACTTTTTTATAAAATTGGAGTGGCAGTCAGATTGCTAATATTTTTTTTTTTTTTTTTCAATTTTTTTATCAAGAGGTAACTGCAATTTTCCCCCTTTTTACTTCCACCACAATTTTTTCCCTCATACTTAATCGAAATTGAAGAACTTTTTTCATAGAATTGGAGTGGCAGTCGGGTTGCTAATATTATTTTTTTTTCTTTAATTTTGAAAAAATGTTAGTTTTTCCGAAATTCCAATATATGATAATAGTTTCCTATGAAAAAAAAAAAAGAAAAATGAAATCCATTTGGCGAAAAATCGATATTTCGATTATTTTCGATAGAAAATCGATTAAAAAATATATTTTTCACAATCAAATCAATTCATACTGAAAAAATCGATTTACTTTCGAAAATAATCGAAATATCGATTTTTCGCAAGACAGATTTCATTTTTTTTTTATTTTCTTGAGATAGGAATCCATTATCATATGTTGAAATTTTGGAAAAACTCGAATTTTTCCAAAATTAAAAAAAAGAAAAAAAAATATTAGCAATCCGACACCCACTCCAATTTTATGAAAAAAGTTCTTCAATTTCAATAAAGTATCTAGGAAAAAAAATGTATCAAAATAAAAAGGGGAAAAATAGTAGTTACCCCTTGATAAAAAAAGGGTGGTGGGGGCAAGGGGAGGAGGGGTCTAGAAAAAACTAAAAAAAAATTAGTGAGGTCGTGGGATCCCAAAGATACTAGAAAAAAATCAGCGACCACATCGGAGGATAGAAGGGTTTCAGTCCGGTGATTTCGGCCGTTTCTCCCCATATATATATATATTAGGGTGGGTCAAAAAAATCGACTATTTTCTTTTTAACTTCTTTACCCGATAAGTAGGTTTCTAGACACCTTTAGATAATTCACAGCAAATTTGAGCTTTTTATTTAAATGTTATGATCCTCCGCCACGCAGTTTTTCATTTTTTTTGCAGTATCAGAAGAAAAAATTCATATCGCTCTATCAACTGATGTTTTGAAATAGCCCTCCTTCTATACTGGTAGAAAATTGTCCGCTCTACAAAAAAGATCTCTTACAATTTTTTCGTAAACCTCACTGTTTTGAAGATATTTACGGTTCAAGTTTGATCATTTTTAGACAAATTCCTGTTTTTCTTATGAATTTTGTAACTCGTTAAGAAAAAATCATTATGGAAGGCGCAATGCTTATTTTTGTAGAATGTGCGCTGCTCTACAAAAATGGTCTCTTATGAATATTCGATTGAATTAAGCGTTTCAAAGATATTCGTCGTCGAACTTCAATGCACGCCAATTTTAACAGTTTTTGATTAATAATTCGGAAAATTTTAATTTAATTTATGAGTTTTAGGGAAATTCATACAAATTTGAGTTTCGATCGTAAGATTAACTATTATAGAAGTTCTTTGTTCGAAAATTTATTTGAAACTTTTGTTCTGATAATATTTTTATAAATTATATCTCTAATAATTTAAAATGACGATCGTGATGTTATTTTATTTTAAAGCGTGTGTTCAGAACGTATTTCAAAACTTTTTTCTACATAGTATACATAGAATTTTTTGTTCTAGGGGATTTTTGCTTTGAATTCCATTAGATCCTAATCAGATTCTAATGGAATTCAAAGCAAAAATCCCCTAGAACGAAAAATTCTATGTATACTATGTAGAAAAAAGGTTTGAAATACGTTCTGAACACACGCTTTAAAATAAAATAACATCACGATCGTCATTTTAAATTATTAGAGATATAATTTATAAAAATATTATCAGAACAAAAGTTTCAAATAAATTTTCGAACAAGGAACTTCTATAATAGTTAATCTTACGATCGATACTCAAATTTGTATGAATTTCCCTAAAACTCATAAATGAAATTAAAATTTTCCGAATTATTAATCAAAAACTGTTAAAATTGGCGTGCATTGAAGTTCGACGATGAATATCTTTGAAACGCTTAATTCAATCGAATATTCATAAGAGACCATTTTTGTAGAGCAGCGCACATTCTACAAAACTAAGCATTGCGCCTTCCAAAATGATTTTTTGTTAACGAGTTACAAAATTCATAAGAAAAACAGGAATTTGTCTAAAAATGATCAAACTTGAACCGTAAATATCTTCAAAACAGTGAGGTCTGCGAAAAAATTGTAAGAGATCTTTTTTGTAGAGCGGACAATTTCCTACGAGTATAGAAGGAGGGCTATTTCAAAATACCAGTTGATAGAGCGATATGAATTTTTTCTTCTGATACTGCAAAAAAAATGAAAAATTGCGTGGCGGAGGATCTTAACATTTAAATAAAAAGCTCAAATTTGCTGTTAATTATCTAAAGGTGTCTAGAAACCTACTTATCGGGTAAAGAAGTTAAAAAAAAAATAGTCGATTTTTTTGACCCACCCTAATATATATATATTATATTAGTCTGGTCGTTCAAAAAACGATTTTCGATTTTTGTACCGAAATCGAAAATTGACCGCATAAAACGAAAGTTCTCAAAATTTCAGCTCCTTATCATAACGCATGCCTCAATAATGTTTATTATTATCTTATCAACGTAAAAAAAAAAAAATTCTCGTTTTTTTTCAAGTTGAACAATCTGAAGTTTATCTCAAAGAGAACAAGTTCCCCAAATTACAGCTCTCTATCTCAATATTAAGGCGTGCTCGTGATTTTTTTTCCATTTTTGTTTCTGAAGAATCTGAAGTTAACCTCAAGATCAGAAGATGCCCCAAATTACAGATCTCTATCTTTATATTAAAGCGTGCCCGTTATTTTTTTGGTTTATTCAATTATTTAATTTGATTTTTTTTTTCATTTTAAATAATACGATTTCTCGGTAATGGACGATTGATAATACGTAAAAACGATAGTTTTTACGAAAATGAATTTTATTTGGAAGTGAATTCCAATTTTTACACAGATTCTCATTTGCGTAAAAATTCGAATTCATTGTTAAATAAAAGCTATTTTCGTAAAAGCTATCTTTTTTACGTCTTATGAATCATCTACTACCGAGAAATCGTACTATTTGGAATAAAAAAAATTCAAATTAAATAATTAATATATAATAAATATATATATATATATATATATATATATATATATATACACACATATATTCTCATATTTATATGAGTCAAAAAATATATATGGACCATTCTACCAAATGTAAGCATCGGGTTGGATGACCCCCCCTCAGAATCTTTTCAATTTTTTTTAGGATGTAGTCCTTGATGACCTGTATGTACCTGAATTTTTTCAGATTTTTTCCTCCATTATTTGAGTTGTAATTATGGGCATTTCGTGACATTTCTGTTTTTCTTTTTTTTCAATTTAATTTCGAAGTATTTCATCGCAAAATAAAGATTACACTTAGAGTGCATTTCTATGTGAAATTATCTCAACTGTCCGAAAAAAATATGATTTTCGGTTTGAACTAACTAAAAGCTCTTAAAACCGAGGTTTAATCGTAAAAAGCTACTTTCCAGGCATTGCGCATGTCTTAATTTTTTTTTTACAATATTTTTTTCAGAAAGCTGAGAAAATTTCACATTACATATGTCAAATTTACGTTCGGTTCTCTAAAAAACTGCTAGAGTCGATGAATATTCGAAAATTCAATGATAAACCGAATTTTAAATGGAGAAAAGAAAATTTGGTTTATCATTGAATTTTCGAATTTTCATCGATTCTAGCAGTTTTTACAGGGAACCCAACGTGTATTCAACTTATATTATGTGAAATTTTCTCAGCTTTCTGGAAAACATATTGAAAAAAAATTTCAAACATGCGCAATGTCTGAAAAATAGCATTTCATGATTAAAGCTCGATTTTAAGAGCTTCTAGTTGGTCCAAACTGAAAATCAATATTTATGTCACGCTGTCCGTAAAAGTGCGGTTTAATGCTCACTTCGTTCGCTTCAAACCGCATTTACGGACCTTGTAACATAAAAGTTCGTACGGAACTCGTACGAAAAACGTTTTCTGGACTCGTGTGATTGCAATACTCGCCTTCGGCTCGTTCTGCAAACTCGAACTCGTCAGAAAAAAAAATTTCGTACTAGTATCATAATATACTATTTTTCGGAAAGTTGAGACAATTTCACATAGAAATGCACTCCAAGTATAATTTTTATTTTGCGATAAAATACTAAGAAATTAAATTGAAAAAAAAGAAAAACGAAATGTCACGAAATGCCTATAAATACTACAGCGAACATAATAGAGAAGAAAAATCTGAATAAATTCAGGTCCATACAGGTCATCAAGGACTACATCCTAAAAAAAAATTGAAAAGATTCTGAGGGGGGGTCATACAAACCGATGCTTTCATTTGATAGAATGGTTCATACATAAGAGCGGGCCAATCAGAATGCCCCGTTCATTAGCAGCTGGAGCCAGTTCCAACGTACATATCTACACATACGGTCGTTTGCTCGGCGTAGAAAAAGTAGTCTCGAGCATTGCCACTTGGTGATCATACTTGATTGGGTTCAGCATTTAGCAACTGCAATTTAGCGCCCACCTATTTTTCGACAGCTACAACCAGGTTCTTACATACCGGTCTGGACACGGTTACGATTCGGTAGGTGCCTGTAACTTTTCAAGTATATATTCATATCTCGCCACCACGCGTCGCTCAGATCGGAGCACCGTCCCCAACTACGGCCTTTATGCTCCCCACGCTGCCTGCGTTTATGACCGCGTGGTGATGTAAAACGTGTTGTCACAAAATTATTTCGGAAAAGTTAAGGGCGGGGTAAGGTATTAACATTTTTTTTTGAATTTTTTATTTTATTTTTTCGACTGAATGCATAATATCTCAAGAATATTTTGTCAAAATTTCAAGTCGATTGGAGCAAAATTAACGACGTTATGAGTATTTGAGTGTCCGTTGCTTGGAGCCGTGCGACAAGTGTGCAAAACTTCAAAGCTTTTTCCTGAAACTTGACATTTTTAAAGTCTGTGTTCACGATAACGCAAAATCTACTGGACCAATCGGTTTGAAATTTTGCACACTACTTTTTCACATAATTCACCCGGTATTGTTGAGAGCTTTATTTTTAAATAATAATTAATTTTACAGCAAGAAATTAGCTGATTTTTATCGCAAAAACAGTTTTTTTTGCTTCCATGTGCTACAAAGAAATCAAAAATAAAAAAAACCTCGTGATCACCTCGAGAAACATCTCCGTTGACGAATGCATTTTGATATTTCTGTTTCAGATGAATCTTTTGCGAGTTATGATAAACACCGCGAAGCAACTTTTTTTCGAGGCACCTCCGGAGATTCACTCCCCCGTCTAATTTTTATTATTTTGGAATGAAAATTTAGAAAAATATTGCTTAAATGTTGTACTATTATATGGGAATCGATTAAATAAATTTACACTATTTGTATCATCAGAAAAAAAATCTTAAAAACATGCTTCTTTTCCACCGAATTAACCTTACCCCGCCGTTATGATCACTTCCACTTTTGATACCTAAGAAGAGAAACAAAAAATCTTGAGCAAGGATCGAACCCACGTGTTTGTGATAGAAAACTTGGTGCTAACCAATTCAGCAAAATTATTACTTGACAATGAGGAATAAAGATCGTTTACGTTTATTGCATCCGCTCGAGTTCCACGGAATTTCTATTTGATTTTTTTTCAACTTTGTTTGGCTCGTTACTCGGGAATCTGTGCCATTTTCATCAATTTCTACGTGATACGATATGGAAATATACACGGATTATGTACAATTACGTTTCACATTACCATTACACGGAAAATAATAGCAGTCAAAGAGGGGAATATGGAACGCGGTAGGTGGGATGGTTGTTCGACCGGGGCGACGCGTGGTGGCGGCGAGCGGGAATAATGCAAAAAACGTGAGGGAACCACACGGCTCCATTGAGATCCAGCTTCGTTTCTGGACTTGTATGTAAGACAGTGGCTAAAACCCTCGAATTGCCCATCACCCAACTCATGGAGGCTAAAGGTAAGGAGTACGAACGAAAGGCTAAAAAACCTTCGCAAAAGTGAGTCAGAGATGAGTTGGGAGATGTCTGGAGGAGGCCTTTTTAGTGGTTCCGATGGAAGACGTGCGAACCTGGTGGCGAAACCCGCAAGCTGGAGATTAACAATGGTAATCAACCAAGCAATCTCGGGCGCTCGTCGGATTGCGTTCGCGCGCACGCAGTGGGCGTGGATAAGCGCCACAGCCGTGGTGCGGCGAAATTGGAAAGTTGGAGGTTAACATGGGTACTCAACCAAGCAATCTCGGGCGCTCGTCGAATTGCGCTCGCGCGCACACAGTCAGCGTGTATAATCCAACCGGCAAATTACCGACGGAGTCGATCGATACTTGATATAGCACGCGCGCACGTAAATGCTTGTGGATGACGGCTTCGGTTCGGAGAATTTTTTCGCCGTTTGCGTCTCGTTCGCGACAATCCAGTCGCGCGTTTCGCTTACATTGTAGCTATGTTTACCAGGCTCTCTCGCACCACCGTTATCTTCAATTAGCACCTGCTCACTTGGATTCCGTCTTTCTCATTGCATGAGGTCTACTGCATATTTATACATATATATATATATACTAGCTGACCCGACAGACGTTGTCCTGTCTTATCTATGAATATTCAATTCGAAGTGGAATAAATAATTGAAAAAATATATTTCAAAAACATATTGTTTATTGTAATGCTTTTTGATACACAACATTGTTAGTTTTCTTGTCTGGTGCGTAAATAAATAATGTTGATGGTTTTCCGACACGGGAACAGGCGACATACAATTGGCCATGTGAAAAACATGGATTTTCAAGATTGATGCCACAAACACTTAACGACTGCCCTTGCGATTTATTTATCGATATTGGAAATGCAAGCCGCACTGGGAATTGTAACCGTTTAAAGTCGAATGGCACGTCATTCGGAATCATAGGGATGTGTGGAATCAAAATGTCTTCGCCTTTGTATTTCCCTTTCAAAATTGTGGCTTCGATGACGTTTTTCATTAATTTCTTCACCGCAAGTCGGGTGCCATTACAAAGACGTGGCTGGCTTATGTTCCGCAACATAATGATTACCGATCCGACTTTTAATTGCAGATTATGAGGTGGTAATCCGGTCAATTCCAACGAATTTAAAAATTCCGTTGGATAGTTGACAACATCATCTTGGTTAGTAACGGAATCAACCGATTTGTATGTTATCAATTCGCCAGCTATCTTATTTTGAATTTGAACATTTATTTCGTTGACATCAACGTTTTTTGCAGCCAATATAACACGTTCGCTCAACCTAACATGATTTTTGTAATTTTCAGCAATGTTTGGGAATACCATCTCGATGAGTTCAGTTTTTGATTTAGTAAAGTAACAAAAATTTGAAGGGAATGTAATATATCCAGACGATGTGTCAACAGGAATTTCGCCATTACCAATGGCGAGCAATTGTTTTGAAAAAACTTCTCCGGATCGGTCGTTCTGCAATTCGACTCGTATGTTCATATTTAATTTCAGTGTTTTTACGTATTTCCATAAAATGGACGACTTCAAACATGCATTAAGTTCGTCGGCTGGCGTTGATCGTGGGATCACTGGTAATGTTTGTCGAAAATCACCTGCCAATAGAATCATCGAACCACCAAACCGGTTTTGGTTGTTTTTTAAATCTTGCATCGTGCGGTCTAATGCCTCCAAAGATTTTTTGTGTGCCATCGTGCATTCATCCCAAACGATCAATTTGCTTTGCTGCAATACTTTGGCCATCGCAGAATTCCTCGAAATGTTGCAAGTTGGAGTTTCATTAGTTTGCATGTTCAACGGCAACTTGAGTGCTGAATGAGCTGTTCGACCGCCTTCCAACAGCGTAGCGGCAATACCTGATGAAGCAAGTGCAAGTGCAATTCCATTTTGCGATCGAATCGTTGCCAATATCAAAGATATTAAAAACGTTTTCCCAGTTCCACCGGGAGCATCTAAGAAAAAAAATCCGCCAGTTCCATCGTTCACTACTTTCATGAGCGTGTCGTAGGCATATTTTTGTTCCTGATTTAAAAGGAGAACGTTTCTTCGAACGGTTCATTTTTATACCTCAATGCTTTGCAATGTGTACACCCAACGTTCATTGGTCCAATAGCAATGATTTGCTGTGAACTGTAATCGATTGCCACGTTATAATTGAATGCAGCTCGATGGGGATTAAACGAAACATTTCTAGATTGTTGATTTCTATTCCATCAATTCCGTTCAACTTCATTCCGCGATTCGCGTTGCTCGTCAGTCTGGCTTACGCGTATATATCTTTGACTTGCAGCATTGCGAGTACTGCGGCCTAAGTTGGTACGTCTAATTGGTGGCATTTTGAAAATTGATATTAAATTAAACTTTTAATATATGGCGTGATTGCGGGGAAGTAACTGCAATAAACGAACACGTCTCAAAAAACTCATTGAACAAACTGATAACTTGATAAACGTTCCGATCGAATGTTAAACGGCATTTGAGTCGCGCGAACTGTCAATCGCGATGAATGTCAATGTGGCAGACATCTGTCATATTTGAAAAAAAATTGATAGACAATTCTTTTGTTACAAAAAAAAAACAGCTGTCTGCTAAATTCACTTCATTAAACGCGCGAACTGTCAAACGATTAAAGTTAAAATAGTCGTTAAGTTTTTTGAGATTATCTAAATTTCTGCGCAATTTTCTTAATTTTTCTTTCCGTAAGAACCTTCTACGGAGTATTAGAAACATTTAGAAAAAAAAATGAACGAAATCGGTAAAGTCGTTCTCAAGTTATAGAGTGACCAAGGGGAACAGGGATTCATTTATATATATATATATATATATATATATATATATATATATATATATATATATATATATATATCTTTGAGGCATGAACCGTTATATCATATCGCGGAGATATGGCAACGATGTGATCTCATGGTTGCCGAATCTCCGCACCATCCGAACAGCTGTCGGCGAGAATCCGCAAAATCGTGTTTCGCTCGTTTCGCTGAGAAATACATACGGGGGAGAGCACGGGTTTATCGGAAAGGCTCGGGACAACTCGGCTTTCTACACCGAGATAGCAGACGTATGTGCGTTGAGACTTTCTCGGGCCGGTACCGGACCGGTGTGAACATATAGACGAATAACTTCAAACGCAGTGTCAGAAAGTTATAAACTCTTCCTGTCACATTCGCATCTCCCGCCTACGGTCAGATCATGCGCAGGGCGGGCCAATCAGAACGCTACGTTCATTACCGGCCCGAGCCAGTCTCAACGCACATACGTCTGCTATCTCGGCATAGAAAGCCGAGTTGTCCCGAGCCTTTCCGATAAACCCGTGCTCTCCCCCGTATGTATTTCTCAGCGAAACGAGCGAAACACGATTTTGCGGATTCTCGCCGACAGCTGTTCGGATGGTGCGGAGATTCGGCAACCATGGGATCACATCGTTGCCATATCTCCGCGATATGATATAACGGTTCATGCCTCAAAGATATATATATATATATATATGAGCGATTCCACGTGACTTCAGCCACTCAAAAAAAAATTTTTCCACAAATAATTTTAAAAAATTCAGCTATTTTTTTGCAATATATTCACCGAGTGCCGATTTTTTTTTAATTTATTTGACGGTTTTATCCTTAATTAACGTTTTTTTGTATTTTTCCATTCGAATGGCTGTATTTTTGGCAGGATTTGACGTATTTACATTTGTAAAAAACGAAAATGTGCGTCTTTTTAAGGCCTTCCAGAATAAAATTACTTTAGATTTTATCGAGCAAGTTAAACGTCCGTTTCAGGGCAAATTATGCAAGAATATTTTTTTTCTCAAAAAATGCATTTTTAATTTTTTTTTTCAAAATTTCCCCAAATTCTGAATACGAAAAAAGAATTTTTGGTATTTTTTATATCGTGGGACCGGCAATCGGTAATGCGTAATTTTACCGATTTCATTAATAGATTTTTTTCAGTTGGATTTTTTTTCTTTTTTATGTGCTCCAGTCGCTTTACGCGAGTTCAGAAGTCTCCTTGAAAGAGAAATTAATGATAATCAATGCTCATTGAATCGCGGAAAGCGAAAAAATCAAACTGTAAAAAATCTATTAATGAAATCGGTAAAATTACGCATTACCGTTTGCCGGTCCCACGATATAAAAAATACCAAAAATTCTTTTTTCGTATTCAGAATTTGGCGAAATTTTGAAAAAAAAAAAATTAAAAATGCATTTTTTGAGAAAAAAAATATTCTTGCATAATTTGCCCTGAAACGGACGTTTAACTTGCTCGATAAAATCTAAAGTAATTTTATTCTGGAAGGCCTTAAAACGACGCACATTTTCGTTTTTTACAAATGTAAATACGTCAAATCCTGCCAAAAATACAGCCATTCGAATGGAAAAATACAAAAAAACGTTAATTAAGGATAAAACCGTCAAAAAAATTTTAAAAAAATCGGCACTCGGTGAATATATTGCAAAAAAATAGCTGAATTTTTTAAAATTATTTGTGGAAAAATTTTTTTTTGAGTGGCTGAAGTCACGTGGAATCGCTCATATATATATATGTATAAATATGCAGTAGACCTCATGCAATGAGAAAGACGGAATCCAAGTGAGCAGGTGCTAATTGAAGATAACGGTGGTGCGGGAGAGCCTGGTTAACATAGCTACAATGTAAGCGAAACGCGCGACTGGATTGTCGCGAACGAGACGCAAACGGCGAAAAAATTCTCCGAACCGAAGCCGTCATCCACAAGCATTACGTGCGCGCGTGCTATATCAAGTATCGATCGACTCCGTCGGTAATTTGCCGGTTGGATTATACACGCTGACTGTGTGCGCGCGAGCGCAATTCGACGAGCGCCCGAGATTGCTTGGTTGAGTACCCATGTTAACCTCCAACTTTCCAATTTCGCCGCACCACGGCTGTGGCGCTTATCCACGCCCACTGCGTGCGCGCGAACGCAATCCGACGAGCGCCCGAGATTGCTTGGTTGATTACCATTGTTAACCTCCAGCTTGCGGGTTTCGCCACCAGGTTCGCACGTCTTCCATCGGAACCACTAAAAAGGCCTCCTCCAGACATCTCCCAACTCATCTCTGCTACGGGCATCTCGGAGTTTCGAATTCCGCCACCAGGTTCGCACGGTCTTCCATCGTAACCGCTAAAAAGGCCTCCATCAAACATCTCCCAACTCATCTCTGCTAGAGACCAGGAGACCGAAATCCTATACAAATCTGGTGGTGGGGGCGGGCCCACACGTAGTTGCAATAATGGCTCTGCGGTCGAGTTAGGTCCGACCAATCGGTGCTATCATGCTCACCATTTGCCAAGCTGCCCTCACATTCGTGTAGAGCAAACGAACATGACCCTTGTGTGTGACGCGCTGGCATTCCCTACGCTAATTGGTTGAAGCCGTAAGTTGTGATCAAAATAAAAGTAACATATAATTGTAATTAAAATGTATGATAAGAGAATTTGAAAAAATTGTCTTCCTTGAAATGGAGAGGATAAAGAGTACTGTGAAAGTCCATGTGAACGAGGTACATATGTATTAATTGCATTTTTGATTAATCATTAGAGGTTCAATATTTATTATTGTCTGACTAAACACACGTTTCAAAGCGATTTTGTATATGAACCATCCTACCTAATGAAGGCATTGATTTGGATGACCCCCCCTCAGACTCTTTTCAAATTTTCTTAGGATCTAGTCCTTGATGACCTGTATGGACCTGAATTTAGTCAGATTTTTTTCTCTATTATTATGTTTGCTGTAGTAATTATGGGCATTTCGTGACATTTCCGTTTTGTTGCTTCCTCATAGAGGAAGCTTTGTTTTCGTGAAATTTTTTTTTTTCGAGATGTTCATGAAAACGTGTTCAGTATGTCTCAAAACACCCAAAAAACACATTTAGAAAAAATGTCCGGATGTATATGTGTGTGTGTGCATGTATGTATGTGTGACATTGGTTGAACGCTCACAACTTGAGAACGGCTCGAGATATCAAGTTGAAATTTGTCACACATGTCGAGGGTTCACGGCGCATAGCGCAATTTAATTTTTGGAAAAATCTATCAAGTTCGTTTGTTTTTACAGCATTTTTTCAAAATTCAAAAAATTACTTTTGGTCTCTAGCTCCCACAATTTTAGAGATATCGAGCTCAAATTCAGTATAATGTTGTACGAGTACAGGGAGATGCTTGATACCGAATTTGGAAAAAATCCACGCATTGCTTTTGTATGTATGTTTGGAGTTTTACTTGCACAACTCTTTGAGTTTTTTACATGGTTAGTATCCGTTATCTCCATATTCGTGTTCCCCATGAAATCCTAATGTGCTCTCCCTTTTTTGCGTCTGCAGACGACTTACCTACCGCTGTACCGCATTTGCCTTGGACACGGGGAAACTGCAGAAAACCCGTGTCGGTACAGTCGGCCCCTGTTCTTCTGGTTTCGTGGCGCATGCGCAGAAGTAGCACTTCAGCGCAGGCACCACGGCCCCAGAAGGACTGGCCTCCCGCTCACCGATCGATATGCCAGCCGGTGCACGGCTAAGCAGTCACCCATCCAAGTACTGGCCGCGAGAAATGCTGCTTAACTTGTGGGTCCGCCGAAGCCGTACACCGACCGCACACCCATCGGTGTCGGTTTGGAAAATATTAAATATTAAACCTCTAATAATTTTGAAAAAATGCAATTAATACATATGTATCTCGTTTACATGGACTTTCACAGTACTTTTTATTCTCTCCATATCAAGGAAGAAAATTTTTTCAAATTCTCTCATCATACATTTGAATTACTATTTTATATTACTTTCATTTCAATCACAACTTACGGCTTCAACCAATTTGCGTATAAAATGCCATCGCGTCACACACAAGGGTTATATTCGTTTGCTCTACATGTTTGTGAGGGCAGCTTGACAAATGGTGAGCGACTTCTGCCACTAGCGCTACTGTGGCAGAAGTCGGCGTTAACGGCGGCGGATTACTATTACCTGTGATGATACCAGAAAGGAAAATCATTTTTTACAAATATATTATTATCCGAATCGTAAATCCATGTCCATAGAATCGTTGCGAAAAAATGTAGGAACCAGTGTATAAATTTTATCATTATAGATTTGAACATTTTTAAACTAACGCGAATATGAATTTAGTGGATCACTGAACGCGCGGTTAAGTGACGTCTGTGTCGTCTGCTGTCGTCTATTGTTTTCGGGGTACCAAATAGTGACACATGCTGTATACAAAATAAAGTCCACATTTGATACAAACTTTTTCTCCTGAATTTAGACAATTCACTACACAGCAGGCAATTTTATTTTTTTCTTGTTTTTTTCGTCCATGATTTGACTTGTGCAAGAGAACAAGTCGACAAAAAATAGGGTTACGTTTGTTACTCGGCTTGCGAACTTAATTGTGTAACTTAATAAGTAACTTTTAAACTACTACTGTGCTACGAATAGAAGATAGAATAAAATAGTCTTCACTATGCATAGAAAACCCTTTACTACATCGATTGAATTTGAATAAGTTTAATTAACGCTTGTTCCGCTCATGTAACTCTTAACAAAATACCTGCCCAAAGTACGGATTTTTAACACCGCGAGCACTGCCAGTCATTTCAAAATTTTTCCCCAGCAAATGCACATAGCGAATAGTGAAGCCGTATACTATGCCTACCAAATCGGAGTCGTTTCAAGACCTGTATATAAGACCGTGACTCAAACTAGCCCGGTCGATGCGGGTACCTCATTGGTCAGACTCAGCTCGACCGCAGCGCCACCATAGCAGCTATGTGCGGTCCCACCCGAACTAGTGGAGTTCGGTCTCCTGGTCTCTAGTCTTTTTGCACAGTCGTTCGTACTTCCAAGAAGACTAGAGACCACGAGACCGAACTCCACTAGTTCATGTGAAACCGTATATAGCTGCTTTGCCGGCGCTGCGATCGAAAGGATACTGACCAATGATGTACTCGCATCAACCCGGCCCGTTTAAGTCATCCGCGAGGGTCTCTACGGTGCGTCAAAATAACCCCTAACAATTCGCAATAGTTGTTTCTCCGTGATTCATGAATAATGATGAGGTCCAAAAATGCCAAAACCTTGTTCTATAGTATCGAAATCACTTTGAAACGTGTTTTTAGTTAGAAAAGGTTAAATATTCAACCTCTAATAATTGGAAAAAAAAATGCAATCAATACATATGTACCTCGTTTACTTAGACTTTCACAGTACTCTTTATTCTCTCCATATACAGGGTGTTCCAATAACTATTATGACCTCAGATATCTTCGAAACTACTAGGTTCACAGAACTATTTGCTGAATCAAAGTTGCACAGCACGAAGGGGGCCATCCAATGATACCAAAGTGCCTACTCCCACCCCCACCCCCACCCCAGGGGGTGGGGGACCTTCAAAATCTTAAATGGGAACCCCTATTTTTTATTGCAGATTCGGCTCCCCCATAAAAAAATACGTAACTTTTATTTGAAATTTTTTTTTCGATTCGTGATAGATGGCGCTGTAATCGCAAAAAATCCCCGAAAGTACAGAAAGGCGATAATACTTACAGTTTCGGTGGTAAATCGAATCACTACGTTAATAGTAAGTGTTCGAAATGACGACCATTAGTATCAATGCAACATTGAATTCTTTTTTCGATTGATTGACCTGCAAGTTTTACAGCGTCGGAACTTATTGATGCACAGGCTGTAATTATTCTTTGTTGCATATCTTCACGTGTAGTTGGTACTTCCTTGTAAACGTTATCTTTTAATGTTCCCCATAAAAAGAAGTCTAACGGCGTTAAGTCTGGGGAACGAGCTGGCCACGATATTGGACCGCCGCGTCCAATCCAACGATTTCGAAATTTTATTTCTAGTTGCCTTCGTGCAACCAATGAATAATGTGCTGGACATCCATCATGTTGATACCACATGGCTTGTCGTGTAAATAAAGGCACCTCTTCTAGCAAAGGTCCCAATGTATCTTTGATAAAATTACTGTAGGTGTTGCGATTCAAATTTCCATTGATAAAAAAAGGACCAATAATTTTAGCACCTATGATTCCGCACCATACGTTCACAGACCATTGCCTCTGGTGTTCAACCTGCCGCAGCCAATGTGGATTTTCCGTTGCCCAGAAATGCATGTTATGCAAATTAACGTTCCCATGATTTGTGAATGTTGCCTCATCAGTAAATAAAACGGTATTAAGAAATGACTCATTGTGTTGAATCTGACGTTGAACAGTTCGACAAAACTCTACGCGATTCATGAAGTCGTTCCCATGCAATTCTTGGTGAAGACTAACATGGTACGGGTGATATTTGTGACGGTGCAAAATGCGGTGTACGCTGGTCGTGGAAATGCCAGATTCTTTTTGAATTTGTCGCAAACTAATGTGAGGATCTCGAAACACACTTGCGAGCACACCGATTTCCATTTCTTCATTCGTTACAGGTTTCTGGCGTACACTACTTCGGACACTTAAGCTACCGGTTTGCCTAAGTTTATCACACACATTTTTAAATGTTTGACACGAAGGCTGAGACCGACTCGGATATCGGTCACAATACAAGGTTCTTGCCCTTACAGAATTTTGTTGGCATTCGCCATAAATGAGAAGCATATCGACTTGCTCTTCAAACGGATACATTGTACTCGATTGGCCGATTTATCGATACTAATCGTATCATGTTTATCTTATCATGCAAACTATTTAAAGTGTCCTTGAAACAGTGATTATTTTCAGTGAAGGAAGCCGTACGTATTATCATCTTTCTGTACTTTCTGTACCTGTCGCAGGAATGTGTACATAAATACACACTACCGTGCTACTGTGTTTACTATAAACGTAGTAATTTGATTTACCACCGAAACTGTAAGTATTATCGCCTTTCTGTACTTTCGGGGATTTTTTGCGATTACAGCGCCATCTATCACGAATCGAAAAAAAAATTTCAAATAAAAGTTACGTATTTTTTTATGGGGAATCCGAATCTGCAATAAAAAATAGGGGTTTCCATTTAAGATTTTGAAGGTCCCCCACCCCCTGGGGTGGGGGTGGGGGTGGGAGTAGGCACTTTGGTATCATTGGATGGCCCCCTTCGTGCTGTGCAACTATGATTCAGCAAATAGTTCTGTGAACCTAGTAGTTTCGAAGATATCTGAGGTCCTAATAGTTATTGGAACACCCTGTATATCGAGGAAGAACATTTTTTCAAATTCTCTTATCATACATTCTATTTACAATTTTATATTACTTTCATTTTAATCACAACTTACGGCTTCAATCAATTTGCGTATAAAATGCCAGCGCGTCACACACAAGGGTTATGTTCGCTTGCTCTACACGTATGTGAGGGCAGCTTGGCGAATGGTGAGCATGATAGCACCGATTCGTCGGTTCCATCTCGACCGCAGCGCCACTGCTTGCAGCTATATTTCTTACGTACCCCCACCACCAAATTTGTAAGGAGTTCGGTCTCCTGGTCTCTAGTCTTCTTGCGTACTTCTTACCTCTACTCTCCATGTCCAAACTCATCTGTGTTTCTAGGTTCCTACGCGCGCCACTAGATGGACAATTTTCACCGACTCACTTTGGCACGGCAATAACAATTCGAATTTTCCCGATAAAAAAATTAATGTTTGCCGTTTTATTTTTTCTTACGAGAGAGTGACTCGAAGACTGTCGGTAACGGAGGAAACCTTGAGAATCGGATTTTTTTCTGCCGTCAGATCCTTTTTCTCGCGGAACGTCACATACACACGTCACACATACCACGTACTCGAGTTCACGGCTGGACTTTGAGATAGACTCTCGCGGTCCGTCCAATCATCCAGGTGCTGCTCTTGCGATCCGTCACCCACGAGTGAACTCTAAAATCTTGATCGTTTGGTTTACTTTGATATCAGTTTTTATTACAATAATTCTCATCATTGGATCAGAATTAGCAAATCAAAAGAAAGCAAGATTAGAAGAAAAACAAAAATTATCGTTTCTTTTCATAAACTCACGAGATTACGAGACGATACGGGCAGACACGATTATCGCTATTATTATTATTATCTTTCTTTGTTCGTTTGAAGCAATTTTCCACGTACGACACACTCGCGACTATGGATATCCGTTGTATGTCGGATACTACTTGTAACTCGTTGATAACGAGTTGTCATAACTCGCAAGTCGTCACACACGACACACACACGCGTGCGCATACGTGGGTTAAGTATCCGTGCAGGACTATCCGAGCCGCACGTTTGGCCACACGAGTGACGGAGTGACGGATTTTTAAAGGATGCCTGAGGATGCCCACTCCTTTCCCCCTCCGGCGAATTACGCTATCTGCCGTCCCCTCCCCTTCACCGACGCTGCATAGACTGCGTTTGAGCAAAATCGACGACGCGTCATAACCGACGATTACGTAAAACGAAATTCGCTTGTAAATGAATTGATATTGATAAAAGTTTTTTTTTGTTTTTTAAATTCGTTATTTGTTTATCGATCGTCAAGTATAATTTTTGCTGTGTATGATAATGTTGTCGAGGGTAACCAAGAAATATATATATGTCATTAAGGTATTACTGGATGGATATCGAAAAATATCAGAAATACTTGAAAATTTGAGAAATGATAGTTCTTATTAAAATAATAATACATGAATTATTTCAGATTCTTTCACTAAATAGTTTAGTAGGTATAAATTTATGAATGTACTTCGATTTAACACGGTCTCTTATGGGAAAACAGTTTTTGTAGACATTAATGGTTGCAAAACGAATAGAACTAAATGTCAGTAAATTTTGCAAATATTATATCATTGAGATTTGGGTCCAAGCAATAGATTGCGCTAAGTTTCAAATGGATCGACTACGTAATTATCAAGAACTTAATTAAAGTAGTGACAAATGTCGCCTTTTTTTAAATTATGCTGTTTAGACGTGGCAACGTTGTAGAGTACTATGATGATGATTTTGTCGGTATAGTAGAAACACTTTGTTATACCGTGGTGTGAATCCATGCTAATGGCCGGTTTCGTCACCTTTGGATGAAGTTATCCGCAACATAACCTATACATAACCTATAAATTTGGTACACAGACGTAGATCGGTGACCCAAAAACAGAAACAGAACTCTCATTCGACGATCGTACTCTTTTTTCTTCACAATTTTTCCTTTCCACCGATATACTTTCAACATTTTTTCTAAAAAATTGCCCACGCTATTTGAGGTTAGAGTTGAAAACAATGCAGCATCAACACTGAGAGCACAACATATGCTCGACCGGTCGGTAAGGACTAAGCACTGCTCTATACCGGTCGATCAGTGCTCCCACCGATAAAAAAAAGGTCAGACTGCCGCGTTGTCGCGCCTAGCAGTCAATTTATAAAATAGTAAAACATTCATTTTAACGATCAATTAATCAGCAGTCATAGGATAATCAATGTCTATTGAGTTTGTATGTAATTATTGATAATAATACGATGATCTGAACGTATCAATTACATTTTTCAATTGGGGCATTTCTGTGTTAGACAGTTGAAACAGGTGTACAGTCACTAACAAAACCTCAGTCGAGCACACGCCAATATCGTCCAATTGGACGTCAATTATTATTAAAAATGGCAAATTGACATTTCTAAGTGTTAATTTATTGTTTCTTTAGTTATTGGTAACGTAGACATGTACGACATTGTCTGGATTGGTAAATCCACGATTCGCCCATTTAGACTAAATTTTTGCTCGGATGATCCGTCCCGTAAGACCTTAACCTGTTCGTAGAAATGGAAATCGAACAGATCGGTCGCAATCAATACCGATTATATATAGAGATGTATATATGTATGTATGTGACGCATGTGACGTATTGCGAGAAAAAGGACCTAACCAAAAAAAAAAATCCGATTCTCGGAGGTTTCCGATGTTACTGACAGTTGTCGAGTCACTCTCTCGTAATAAGAAAACCTAGTGGCTCCAGAGATTAGTATTGGCAGAGATGAGTTGGAAGATGTATTTTGGAGGCCTTTTCCGTGGTCGAGATGGGACACTGTGCGAACCTGGTGGCGAAAACAGAAAGTATGAGGTGGACGTCAGTGCTACTGCTGCTCAACTAAGGCCGGTATTCACAATCGTCACTAATTCTTAAGTCGGCCTGAAGCATGACTTGAGACGCCGTTCGGCCAATGGGTGCCATGAAGCTCATGCTTGAGTCCAACTTAAGTCCGACTTACGAATAAGTAACGACTGTGAATACCGGCCTAAGTAATCTTGGGCGCACGCTGTGGGCGTGGATAAGCATCTCGTCCGCGAAATTCGGAACTACACATCTGGACCGCCGTGCTGATGGTGCTCACCCAAGCAATCTCGGATAAATTTCAGATAGCGCTCGCATGCATGCAATGGTGTTACGAGCGCGAGCTCGTCATGCATGCGTCACCGATCGCGCGATATTCGAATCTCTAGATCGAGCTATTAGAACATGGGTAATTGAATTTCTTGACACGAACTTGGCCACGCATTAGCGGAATTTATTGATAAATATATATTTGTACATTTAACATGCATGGTTATTATAAGTATTGAAATTCTGTTCTACCTCGGGTTTTTGGATCCTGGTTTTCCCGAGGGCATGGGCAAAAGCCAGAACAGTAAAAGAACACAAAAAACAGTGAGAAGGTCGAGGATAATTTATCCTGGTCCCTCCTCGACAAATTGTACAGATATTGGGAAAAACTTCTTAGAAATTCAAACGACTGTATTTCCAAGAACTTAGCAATAAGACACACGTGTAGAAAGTAGTTAAACAAAATGTGAATGTCGACAACGACGTGACTCGAGCGAGAAAGCGAAAATTGAAACATGCTTCCAATATGGAACCCGTAAAGAAAAAGCTTTTACAATTCTTCTTAACAGAGAGTTTTCGCTCTGTAGAAAGGGCCTAGCCGGTTAAGCACGTAAAATCTGCCCCCGCACGTATCGATCCCAATTTTTCACCATACATGTGCACATGTGTGAAACAAAATCCCTCAAAGTCCCAACCTTGAAAATGTATTTTTGTAGAAGTTATGGAGGCCCCCTAGCAATTTTGGCAACTGTAAGGTCAACCGAAAACATCAACGGTTGAATTTGGACAGCTTTACAACTATAAGGTCAACCTCAAAACAGAATCATAACTGTTGATTCAACGGTTGTTTAACCGCGGCCATTTTTTTCGCTGGCTGGTTGACTCCACGGTTGCTCAACCGTGGCCATTTTGTTTTCGCTGGATAGTTGACTTAATGGTTGACTCAACGGTTGCCCGATGGAATGTCAGGCAATCCAATAAATCAATGATTTTCGCGTGCTGATGATGAACCGCAGATGGAAATGACATTTCTTTCCTGGAGCGAATTGAGAGAAGGAGGGATGGATGGAAAAATGATATTTATGTATTATTTTATTGTATGACGAGATTTACAAGTGCTTCGTAGACACCGGGATTTTTTCCCGACAACTTTTTTTCCTCCGTGTTCGTCACATGTACAAACCTCTCCCCTATTCGTCGGCACAATTATTTCCTGTCCCTCGTTATTATTATTTTTTCCTTTATGGACACACTGCACTGTGGTATCGCGAAACCGATCGTATATGGATGAAGCCTCACTGACCCGTATCGACCACCTCGAGACGATTCGTGTTCTCACCCGCGTCGGCGTCGGCTATTCCCGCGGCGTCGGTTATCACTGGCGTCGAGACTTTTTGGCGGTGTCGAGGCTTCGCGCATGCGCCGCTCTCTCACCTTTATCGCAAACGAGTGGCCCGCCATGAGTGCAGTCGTGTTTCGTGTGGAAACTTTTATGACGACGAGAATATTGCGATAAGTTCGTGTGCATCAGTGGTGTGAAAGTCAATGCTAAACGAGACGGCTTTACTAGAAGTCTTGACTACCACTCTGATTGGCTGAGCAAGCTCTCCCCCGGTAGTTCTGCCAACATCGCGGAACAAACATGAATTTCAGTGCGTAGTTGGTATTCCTGCTTATTGAGATACCGAATTCTCTTGCTAACTTCATGAAATAAATTTTCGTCACGCTTGGCTCGTATTTAAATTTATTGATATAAAAATACGAATAATTAAACTCGAGTATATTATAACCGTTGTTGTTTATTATATATATTATACATTAAATCTTGAATTCAATGGATTGTGGACAATATTCCGTTTTGCTGACGTTGTGCTCGCAACCTTGGCAACGTTGAGAATTTTTCACGAGAAATTGCTTGCGTTGAGGTCGCAATTCATTCATACTCTCATACGAAACGAACAAAAATGTATTTAAATATTCATATAAAAATACAGAAAACTTTGAATTTACCGCAAATCTGTTGACTTCAAATCAGCGTAAATCTTTGTGGATAATAGGTTACAGCAGTTACACATCGCGGCTTTATTTAAATATGTCGCTCAATATCACCATGGTGACAGCGCCATGGTGAGATGTCGGAAGCAGACTGAAACAGTCTGAAAGAGCTGAATAACGAAATCGGTCTGAACATAGCTAAATTTGGAATAATATTTTTTTCTTCGGTTGGCTGCCCATTGCGGGGAAGAGCTGTGCTGGCACGTAAAAAGTGGTGGGGAGCCATGAAGTGTCACCCCACTGGACGGTACTAGACAGCAGCCCCCGGCACTTGGGTCGAAATCCTGTCCCGTTAAACGCGCCAGCCGCACGCGGCGCTAGGTACATTGCGTGCGGGTCACGTGGTTACTCCCTCTCCTCCCTCTGCTGCTATCGGCGCCAAGCGGTTGGAAATTTGAAAATTGTTTTATTCCTCCGACATGGAAAAATAGTTACATTCATGTGTTATGTGTTAATTATGAACTATACATAAAACTTCAATATTTATTATATCACATCAGTTATTTTTTGAGTTGGTGCCGATATGCATTGGCGTTGTCGTTGCCTTGGCTGGCACTAACTCCAAAGATAACTGATTAGATATAATAAATATTGAAGTATCAATATTGTTGTGTATGTTGTTATTTAATTGTCTTTGCTTTCAGGTAATAATAAATATTATTTCTATCTTTTTCAAGTGCTAACGATAAATAACTACATCAATCACATGTGCAACTCGCGAGGTTATACCAATTGTCAACTGTTCCAAGTGGCGGTGAGCCGAGGGGGGCGAGCGGGCCGAGGGGAAAGCCAGCACGCAATAATACTAGCGCCACCGCGGCCGAACTAATATTTGCTAGTTTGAGCGGACAGGCCGGCCTATGTTAATTCGACGGAGTGCCAGGGGGCTGCTAGACAGGTATTCAGGAGATCGCAGGTTCAAGCCCCAAACAGATGACATTTTTTTCCTTCAAATCTTTTTCAGCGCCTATAACCGACCGTCGAGCTATCTTGTTTTTTCGCAAAAGCAGGGCCGCAGCGAGTCATGCATGAAGCGAGCGTTTGCACGGGGTGCTCGTCCGAAAGCATACTTTTTATTGTAATTCTTTTTCGAGTGTATTACGAGCTGCGTATTACGAATTATTATAAAATAATGATTTATTGGATTTAAATGCAGCTCGTAATTTGCTCGGAAAAGAATCACAATAAGAATATGCCTCCGGATGGGCACCCCGTGCAAGCGCTCGCTTCATGCATGACTCGCTGCGGCCCTGCTTTTGCGAAAAAACAAGATAGCTCGACGGTCGGTCGTCAGATCGACGCCTCGCGCTTGATTAACGCACGCCTGCACAAAATTCATGATTACTCAAGAACCCGTGAAGATTTTCAATACTTTTTGGACTCAAATTAAAGATAAAGCTTCAAAGATTAACATATAAAAATTCCAAACTCCTGAAAAATTTTCCCTAGGTCCGACGGTGAATTGAAGTTGAGATACGAAATTTCGGAAAAATTTGAATTTTTTTAAAATCTTTTTTATATCGTATCTCGGTATTCAGTGACGAGAATATTACGAAGAAAATATAATTGGATTCGAAATTCCATAAGCTTTACAACGATTCTTCGGAGAAGCTTCTAGCTCACTTTGTCGCGAAGTTGTCGGCGTTCAAAGACAGAACTGTCTCTTGCTAGCGCACGAGCTTTCGTGTCCTGATACTTTCGGACGGTAGCGTAACTATTATTTTTGTACTGTAGGTTAGTTAGAATTAAGGAAAAATATAAAATAAGCAAATTTCTTACATTGCACTTTTAATTTTTGTATAAAAAAGTTCATTCAATATAAAACATTCTCATGTAAGAGTGATTTGGGTAGTGTTAGTACTCCAACAACCAGGTCGGGTACAACGATTGATGCTGTATTCAGCAGGCATTTGACGAATATCAAGTCACAGACATTTGTGTCCTATTTTAGTTATCACAAACCAATTGTGACAATGATAGAGCCCGATAGTTAGAATGGAGACATGGAAATCGAATCATAAAAATCAGGGTAGAATTTCCATAAATCACGAGAATTATTTTTAAATATAATTACAAATTTTGTATAAGTCATATTCGAAATGCAGAACTCAATGATCAATACTAAATCTTCGAGAGTTGTAAATGCAAAAATTCGCTAATCAATCATGGATTAATGTCATTTCCATATATTTTTCAATGTAATCACCAATTCATGTAAAATATATATCCACAAAAATGAATCCTAAATTGTCTTTTTTTAATTCATTTAAGATCATACCTGCATCCTATACTCATAAAATATGGGAGATTATGTACACTACTAACAGGCGCGAAGTTTCACTTCAGTCGCGCGTGGTTTCCACGCACACAATTTTTTTTTCTGACGAGTGTGAGTTTGCAGAACGAGCCGAAGGCGAGTATTGCAATCACACGAGTCCAGAAAACGTTTTTCGTACGAGTGTCGTACGAATTTTTATGTCACAAGGTCCGTAAATGCGGTTTGAAGCGGACGAAGTGAGCGTAATACCGCACTTTTACGGACAGCGTGACATAAATACTTTTGTCAAGAAAACGAGAAGACCATTACTGCTACCGAACGGTTCAAACTGCCGCTTGATCGAAATCGATGAGCATCAATATTTTGTTAAAAAATCATGCTCATTTGATGCACTTGCACATGTGATCATAACCGCTGCGATCGGTAATGTTCATTATTACGAATTTATTGCAAAATCGACGAACAGTACGTTGAAACTCGTCCGAGATTTAATGAACAGCGGCGTTACTCAGCGATTGCTTACCGATAGAGCAATGATATTAAAACAGTTGTGCAAGTCTACATGCAAAGTGGAGACGGATGTGCCAGTTGTATCATCCTCGATCGACGCTTACGGTGTCATGCTGGATATTCGATCGACCAATACGGCCCAATCCGGTATGTTATGTTCTCTAAGAGACCTGCCGACGACGCTGAAATTTCAATCGACGACGAGAACTCGCCAAGAATACAGGTGCGTTCCATCTCTAATGCCATTATATCAAACATTTTTACGTGAAAATGGTTTCCTAACGAAATACTTTTCTTCAGGCTCGCTGGTGGCATACCAAGTCAAGGAATTACAATACGTGTTGTCGACGCGCTACTGGATCATAGCAAGAATACAACGATCTAAACGCAAACATGAAATCATGCAGGGAAGACACGGTCATAGAACCACACCTTGCGTTATACGTCAAATCACAAAGTTGAATATTTAGTTGAAATTAGTCTTGCAATTATTTTTTTTTTTTTATTTGTATTTGAAATATTCGAGGATCAATGTACGAAAGTTTAACGTTTTGACGTCGTCCTGCGATAAAGGTCGTAAGGTTGTCATTTGTATAATGTAGATCGGATTATTTCAATCGAGTTTTATTTTTTCCACGAGTTCTAAGAAGTTGTTTACAAAATAATAATTTTTCGGAACATATATATAATTCCTTCAAAAAATTGAGAAAAGAAGTTGGAGGAAATGGTATTGCCGTTATTTCCGAAAAAATATGATACCAGTCTAGATAACTGAATAAAGTGTATCGATATTTCAAATTTTTCCATAGCCGTATGAGTTATCTAAATGCTGTGAGATTTTTTATAAAATGTTTCACTTGTCGTAGCTTTCGGACCCTGCGACTCAATATTCAATTCTGACGTCTCATTTTCTTCGTAACAGACCTCATTCTCAGATGAGTGTGGGATTTTTTTTATCTGCTTTCTGGAAATTATAGCGACCTATAATGTGAATAAAAAAACAATTTTTTTGTACCTTTTTGAAAAAACGGTTGAATAATAGGTTACCATAAATTCGTTTTACCTCGCATCCAAAATTCCCACACTCATCTGAGAATGACTGCGATTAGGAACAAAATGAGACGTCGGACTCCAAAATCCGTTCATCGGTGCAGTCCGAAAGCTACGACAAGCGAAGAAAAATGGAGTGTCGGGAAACGAATTTCAAAGATGAAGGTGAGAAAAATTCACTTCGCTGGCCTATTCATGGCACTTCTTTTCTGTTTTTTGTTTCGCTTGATCTTTGGGAATATTTTTCCTGTTTTTGAAGAAAAAATTACCCCAAAACAAGAAAAAAATGAAATCTGAAAGAATAAAATAAATTTTAAAAAATTGATAAATATACAGTGAATGGAAATTCGTTATCAAATTCTTATTCCTTAAAATAGAAGAATAGATTTTACTAGATGATGTCAAAGATTGAGGTTAGGTGTCCGAACATGAAATTTCCATATTCTCGTTGACGTACCAGTGAATGATAATTTCGGAAAATATATTCTTGATTTCGGTGGCACATAAAAACTGTAAGCACACAATAAATATATATTTTACATTCAAAAAATAACGAACAGTTTACGGTGACCGGTGTTGTTGTGACGTCGAGATATTTCATGCCGATGCGAATGCATACGTGCATTCGCAATTCGGCCGTGCTTACGCCATGGAGCGTCGATCGGTAGCGGCGAAAATCTGCACTACATTTCTTAGAAGAATCGATTGTACGGTCGGTAAAGTCAATGAACCCCCTAAGCGCCGCAGCGTTGCATACACATCTCGGTCGCCAGCGCTGGCATCGCCATATCGTTTGTATGTATGTATGTTTGATTGGGGGTTGGCTCCGGTCGCTACTTTAAAAGCAGCCTTGACCATACGGCCATGGACGCCATATCGTTTGATATTGCGAGATCGCGGTCAAACTAAAAAAAACAAAAGCAACACCGTTTTTTTTTAATAGAGTATCGAGACCCAAGCACGATTCTCCATGAATTTAGGCTGAGGATTAATACAAAAAAAAATTATTTTAAAAAAATTCTTCATTTTTCAAAAATGTTTTTTTTTTAAATCTTACACTGATTACTACTTAGGTAACAAATTTGAGGTCGAAATATTCAAAACTAAAGCAGTTATGAGTACTCGAGTACAGATGTGAATATTGAATAATTCTTAAAAATTTACGACTCTATTCAAATGCTCATAACTTTTTTATTTTTGAAGATCGCGGTCTAAAATTTGGCACGTAGGTAGAGAATCGTATGGAGATTCGAAAAAAAATTTAAAAATATCGATTTTTCATACCCCCCAGGTGACTCAGTCCCCTTAAGTGGTGTAACTGATGTGTTTGCGTGGATAATTGCTTTGTGTATGTCACTGGTTTGTGCTCGTTGTATGAAGTATTTTTTAAGGTTGTCTATTTGATTGTAGTTAGTGTTTCTGATATCAATAAATCCTCGTCCTCCGTATTTTCTGTCTATTGTGAATCTTTCTATTGCTGAGTGGATGTGGTGCATTCTGTGTTTGTAACATTCTGATCGTGTGAGGGTATTGAGCGATTCTAGGTCTGTGTTGCTCCAGTTTACTATTCCAAAAGAGTATGTCAGTATCGGTATTGCAAATGTATTGACTGCTATCGTTTTGTTTCTCGCTGTTAGTTCTGTCTTCAGTATTCTAGATAGTCTGTGTTTGTATTGTCTCTTCAGATCGTCTTTGATTATTGTGGGTTCAATTCCTATTTTCTGTCTGTAGCCCAGGTATTTGTAATCGTCTGTGTGGTCCATTGCTTCTATGCGATTGTTATTGTTGTTGTCGTCGAGTATGTAGTCTTCTTGTTTAGTTTGTTTTTCTCTAATTATACTGTTCTTCTTTGCATTTGTCTGTTCTGAACGTCATGTTCATATCTGTGCTGAAAGTTTCTGTTATTTTGAGTAAGTGGTTGAGTTGATGGTTTGTTGCTGCTAATAGTTTGAGATCGCCCATGTATAGTAGGAGGGTGATTTTGTGTGGGTGTGTTCCAGTGATTTTGTATCCGTAGTTAGTCTTGTTTAGTATGGTAGATAAAGGGTTCAATGCTAGGCAGAACCAGAAAGCACTCAGTGAATCGCCTTGATAGATTCCACGTCTGATCGTTATCGGTTGTGATGTCATATTGTCTGTGTATATATATATAACAGTGGTCGTTAAAAAATAGATTTCCGATTTTTGTCCCGAAATCGAAAGTTGACCTCATAAAACTAAAGTTCTCGAAATTTGAGCCCCTGATCATAACGCTGAGGGGTGCCTCTGTAATGTTTATTAATATTTTTATCGACTTAAAAAAATATTTTTTGTTTTTTTTTCAAGTTGAACAATCTGAAGTTGATCTCAAAGAGAACAAGTTCCCCGAATTACAGCTCTCTATCTCAATATTAAGGCGTGCCCATGAAAAAAAAAAAAATTAAACTGAAAAAAATCTATTAATGAAATCGGTAAAATTACGCATTACCGATTGCCGGTCCCACGATATAAAAAATACCAAAGATTCTTTTTTTGTATTCAGAATTTGGGGGAATTTTGAGAAAAAAAATTAAAAATGCATTTTTTGAGAAAAAAAATATTTTTGCATATTTTGCCCTGAAACGGACGTGCAACTCGCTCAATGGGATCTAGAGTAATTTTTTTCTGAAAGGCCTTAAAAAGACGCACATTTTCGTTTTTTACAAATGTAAATACGTCAAATCCTGCCAAAGATACAGCCATTTGAATGGAAAAATACCAAGAAACGTTAATTAACGATAAAACCGTCAAAAAAATTTCAAAAAAATCGGCACTCGGTGAATATATTGCAAAAAAATAGCTCAATTTTTTAAAATTATTTGTGGAAAATTTTTTTTTTGAGTGGCTGAAGTCACGTGGAATCGCTCATATATATATATATATATATATATATATATATATATATATATATATATATATATATATTGATACTGATCCAGCTATTACAATTTAATTAGTGCACTCAATTGAACAAAAAAGATTTTACGTAATCACGATTCTCTATTTACAATAGTATAATTATTTTCGATCGAACGATACGCTCAATTGTTTTATCAAACGTCATCTCCCTCCTCCTCGTCCTCCGACTTACATACGATTACAATGACCGTTAAAATTGTGAGGTAAATATTTTTTTTTCTGGTACAATATCGGATGATATTTGCGGATAAATCACGGATGATAGAATTTCAATATACAGCGTTTCAAGGGTCACGAGACACTTGGGTCTCGATCGTACATTTAAATACTGTGATGGTGAATCACTGTTACGTCGTAAGGTTGTCATGAACATGGAAATTATGCAATATTGAATCGTTTGTATTCGAAAAGCTTGGTTTATGGAATGTACACAAAAACTCCCTGGTGGTAAGTTGAGACAATGTGCGAGGGAAACTTTTCCGCAGGCGTCGTTTTTTTTTTTTTTTTAATTTTTATTATTTTATTATTATTATTAGTTTTTTTTTTCTAAATGAAAATTAATGTATCAGCAAAAGTTGTTTTTTTTAATGCATATATGTAAATCGGTACCTTAATGAATCCGTTGTGTTAAATTGTATGTCGATCATTCTTTTCACGTGAGAGTTTCAGTCCTAGGAATTACGTAACGTTGGAACTTTTTTTTTCTCATTGGAAATCAAATAACTTTCCTTTAGAATATATATATATATATATATATATATATATATATATATATATATATATTTCAATTTAAAATTAAATTTGACAAAATAAAAAAATTATTAATATGTTTTTGTAAATGAAGAAACGAGTTTTGGGTATAAAACCAATATATAACGAATTAAAAAACACATACAGATATGAGGAACAATTGACGAATGATGTAATGCATAAAACGCCTAAAAAAATAAACAATTCCGTCATGAATCGTGGTCTTGAATTCTCAATTCAGGGACCGGCGGATTCGAATGAACAAATATGCTCGAAATCCCAGTTCACGTGAAATAATAATGACTATTTGAACGACGTGATATCTGAAATCCTCAAAAGATTCTCAATCAATGATTTCGTGTAACTTCATGATTACTCACAATTGTACGATCGAGACTTATATTTTCAAATAAACATTTCATCGAACGAGTCGAATACTCGTAAAAAATCCGAAACATTTTCAATGGTCGCGCGGGCAGTCGCGATCCAACATTACGTATGTGGACGAGCGAATTGAAAAAAAAAAAAAAAAAAAAAAAAAAACAACAACAACAACAACAACAATAACAAAACTCATTTATCGCAAACAATTTCTTTATCTGTTGGTTCTTGTTTGCTCGTTTTTTCCCGGCGTTTGTTTGAATTTTTGCATTTGTCGATTAGGCCTTGTTGCAAGGCTGTATCGTGTAATTTAAGGGTGGGGGTGGTACGAGAAGTGGGAGAGGCGTGGGAGGCGGTGGGGCAGGTACGGAATTCGGTGAAGCGGGGGACGACGACGTAGGCTCTACCGGTCGACAAGTCGCGCTGTAAGCCGCGAGATAACTCGGCCAGAGATGCGGGGGCGGTGGTGATCCGGGCGGTGGAGGGGGTGGCGAGCGATCGTCCAGATCGTCCGAGTCGTCCAGCATCATCGCCGTTAACGGCGTTATTCTCGGTTTCTTCAGCTTTATTATTTTCACCTGTGAATAAACAATTAATATTTGAATTAATAATTTTTGCTTTCGGCATTTTCGCAATGACATATATAAAGGATGGTCCACGTCCAACTTGCACAAGCCTGTACAAATTGTAAGGTAATCATCATATGAAAAAAAATTTGTATGTAAAACGAAGAAAAATGTTAAAAAAAAAAAAAAAAGGTTTTTCGAGGATGCGTATTGAGTGCATAAATTCTTCTCGTAGAACGAAGAGTTCAGTTGTGAAACTAGTTTAAAGACGAATTTTCGTAAAAAATCGGTATAAAATGCCTGTGCGTGTTGGAGATATCAAATTTTCAGGCTTGGGGCTCAGATACTTTTTGAAGGAAATTTATTTCCCCAGAGAATGATATCAGGCGGGTTCAGTTTCCAATCGTTTTTATCGGCTTACGCAGTGAATGAGCGAAAAAGGAAAAAAAACTATTTTTCCCGGGTTATTCAAATGGAAAAAAGGACCTCCTCGTCCGATGGGCCAAAATGAACATTTTTGAGTGTGCTCTTCATTTTTGAGTGGGAAGATTTTTTTAAAGACTAAACACTAACTATTAAGGTAGTACCCTCCATAAGAGAGTTTCTCGTCAGATTTTCATAAAACTTGGCATACTTATAGGCATTGATAAGAAAAAGATTCAGTTAAATTTTTATGGTTTTCCGGAGCGCGAGAAAAAAAATATCAACACTTTCATTTTCACACGTTCTGAGCGCATTTCACTTGATATTTTCGAGTAAACTATCATAAAAGCGATGATACTCAACGAATTTCGACGCAATTGGTCTTGATCGATTCAGAAACAATTCGGCAACGTTACTATTGAAGCAGCATTGTCAATTGTCATTGACAGCAGCAATCACGATACCCGTGGACGTCGAGCGCTGTAATTGGTCGACGAGCGGGACGTCGAGCGCTGTGATTGGTCGACGAGCGGATTCCACTCCTGTTTTCACGTAAACAATTATAAAGCCGATGATACTCAACGGATTTCGACGCAATTGGTCCCGATCGATTCAGAAACAATCCGGGAACAATCCTATTGAGTTGTCGGAATAATTGCGTTGATGGTCGTTCATTACAAGCAACAATCACGATACCCGTAGACGTCGAGGGACCAATTGCGTCGAAATCCGTTGAGTATCATCGGTTTTATGATCGATAACGTGAAAATATCATGTGGAATCTGGGGAATCCGCTCGTCGACCAATCACGGCGCCCCGCGTCTACGGGTATCGTGATCAAACAACTTTCTTTCTTCTAATCATTTGTTGTTTGATAATAAGTGTTTTTAGATCAATTCGAACATTTTTTGGATAATATTTTGTTTGTTGTAGAGTCAAGGGAGTTCTAGTCCACCGGTAAAGATGTAGTATGTACAGCACGATGATCACGTGATAGGCCGAGGTGATATGCTGTACATACTACGCCTACACCGGTATTCCGGAATTTTTGTACGCTATAAGAAACAAAATATTATACAAAAAAACGTTAGAATTGATCTGAAGAACAGTAACAAATTATTGAGAATTGATTAGAACAAGAATAACATTGAAAGGTAGATGTCACTCTGCTAACTTCACGGTCAGATGTTCTCTACGCTATGACAAACAAAATACTCCCCAAACAACTTTGGGATTGATCCGAATAACACTTATTAACGAACAACAAACGATGAGCAAAACTAGACTGTTTAAGATCTAAAGACAGATGTTGATAATCTCAATCCAAGCATGCTTCGTCAAGACACAACTCTCCAAACTTTTGCTAATTTTGGCTCTTCGAAAGTGATCCATTGATTGATTTGAGGCGTGTGTGTGTGTGTTTGTGTATATATGGACAATTCTACCAAATAAAGGCATCAGTTTGGAGAACCTCCCCCCCCCCCCAAAATCTCTTTAATGTATTTTAGGATGTGGTCCTGGATGACCTGTATGTCCCTGACTTATTACAGAATTTATCCTCCATTATTTTGCCTCTAGTAATTCTGGACAATTCGTGTCATTTCCGTTTTCCTTTTTTTGAATTCAGGTTTATAATTCTTTATTGCAAAGTGAAAATTGCACTAGCTAGGCATTTCTATGCGAAATTATCTCACGTTTTCGATAAAAGTATTGATTTTCAGTTTGAACTAACTAGAAGCGCTAAAAATCCAACTTAAATCATAATAAGCTACTTTTCAGGCATTGCGCATGTTTAAAATTAGTTGTCAATGGATTTTGAAGGAAATTTCGGACATTTGAGAACATCATTATCTAGTCCTTGATAACCTGTATGTAGCTTATTATGCTTTAAGTTGGATTTTTAGCGCTTTTAGTTAGTTAAAACTGAAAATCAATACCTTTATCGGAAACGTGAGATAATTTCGCATGGAAATGCCTAGTAAGCGCAATTTTCACTTTGCAATAAATAATTATAAACCTGAATTTAAAAAAAGGAAAACGGAAATGACACGAATTGTCCAGGATTCCTACAGGCAAAATATCGTAGGAAAATCTCTGTAAAAAGTCAGGAACATACAGGTTATCAAGGACTAGATAATAATGTTCTCAAGTATCTGAAATTTTCTTAAAAATCCATTAAAAAGGGTGCAAAGTAGAACCTTGCACATTGCTTCCTCATAGTTTTGTACCGTTTTTAAATTATTGAGATGTAAAGTAGAACCTTGTGTCGATCGATTTTGGCTTCCTCATAGAGGAAGCTTTGGCAAATGTGTAAGAAGATAATTCATGTGAAATTTGAAAAATTATAATTCGCATAAAATCTGAACTCCTTGTTAGATTTTATCCAAATTCAATAGGAAATCCCTTTGGATGATAGTGCAACTTCGTACTAAATTTCAGCCGGATATCTAGAAAATTATGGAAGCTGGAGCACTTACATTGAATTTTGGAAAAATTTCAAAACGCCATAAAATCTGAACGTCTTGTTGGATTTTGTCCAAATTCAATAGGAAACCTCTTTCAATGGTAGTGCAACTTCGTACTAAATTCCAGCCAGATATCTCAAAAATTATGGAAGCTGGAGCAGTTACATTGATTTTTGGAAAATTTTCAAAACGCCATGAAATATAAATGGCTTGATGGATTTCGCTCAAATTCAATCGGGTTTCTCTTTGGATAATTGCGCAACTTCGTACCAAATTTAAGTCCGATATCTCAAAAATTGCTCCAGTTAGAGTGTAAAGATCGTTTTTTTCACATTAAAAAACGCTTTAAAAGTAAAGCAATGCGTGGATTTTTTCCAAATTCGGTATCGAACATCTCCCTGTACTCGTTCAACATTATACTGAATTTGAGCTCGATATCTCTAAAATTGTGGGAGCTAGAGACCAAAAATAATTTTTTGAATTTTGAAAAAATGATGTGAAAACAAAATAACTTGATAGATTTTTCCAAAAATTAAATTGTGCTATGCGCCGTGAACCCTTCACATGTGTGACAAATTTCAGCTTGATATCTCGAGCCGTTCTCAAGTTGTGAGCGGTCAACCATGACTACACACACACACACACACACACACACACACACACACACACACACACACACATACATACATCCGGACATTTTTTCTAAATGTGTTTTTTAGGTGTTTTGAGACATACTGAACACGTTTTCATGAACATCTCGAAAAAAAAAAATTTCACGAAAACAAAGCTTCCTCTATGAGGAAGCAAAACTAATTTTAAACATGCGCAATGCCTAAAAAGTAGCTTATTATGATTAAAGTTGGATTTTTAGCGCTTTTAGTTAGTTTAAACTGAAAATCGATACCTTAATCGGAAAGGTGAGATAATTTTGCATAGAAACGCCCAGTAAGTGCAATTTTCACTTTGCAATAAATAATTATAAACCTGAATTTAAAAAAAGAAAAACGGAAATGACACGAATTGTCCAGAATTACTACAGGCAAAATAATGGAGGATAAATTCTGTAATAAGTCAGGGACATACAGGTCATCAAGGACCACATCCTAAAATACATTAAAGAGATTTTGGGGGGGGGGGGGGAGGTTCTCCAAACTGATGCCTTTATTTGGTAGAATTGTATATACACAAACACACACACACACGTCTCAAAATAATCAATGGATCACTTTCGAAGAGTCAAAATGATCAAAAGTTTGGCGAGTTATATCTTGACGAAGCATGCTTGGATTGAGATTATCAACATCTGTATTTAAATCTTGAACAGTCTAGTTTTGCTCATCCCTCGTTGTTCGTTAATAAGTGTTATTCGGATCAATCCCAAAGTTGTTTGGGGAGTATTTTGTTTGTTCCAGCGTAGAGAACATCTGACCGTGAAGTTAGCAGAGTGACATCTACCTTTCAATGTTATTCTTGTTCTAATCAATTATCAATCATTTGTTACTGTTCTTCGGATCAATTCTAACGTTTTTTTGTATAATCTTGTGTTTCTTATAGCGTACTAAAATGCGGGAATACCGGTGTAGGCGTAGTATGTACAGCATATCATCTCGGCCTATCACGTCATCACCGTGCTGTACATACTTCACGTTCACCGGTGGACTAGAATTTTTTTCACTCTACAACAAACAAAATATTATCCAAAAAACGTTCGGATTGATCTAAAAAACACTTATTAACAAACAACAAACGATTAGAACGAAAAAAGTTCAAGAATATAAACCGGCTCTGCTAACTATATGGTGGAATTTTCCTTACGTCATAGCAAATAAAATATTATTAACAAAACGTTAAAATTGATCCAAAAAACAATTATTAAAGTCCGAGTTTTTGGGTGCGCCCTCTGCTGATCACGTGACGACTATGCTGTACATACGCCGGTTTTTCGGAATTATTTTGACGCTACAAGAAACAACGTTTTATTCAAAAAACACTTACTAACGAATAAAAACAATTAGAACAGTAAAAGGTTCGAAAAGTTGAAGTTGCTCCGCTAACGTCACGGATGTCAATTTTCTTGTATAGGAGTGCATGTAAGCAGTGGATTGGGCGGCCCCAAGTGATCCCAGCGCTGCAGCTCGGCATCGGCGGACTCTCATGAGATCGGTCACAGCCTCACGTTCAGAAACCCTACTCGAGTCAACCATAGTCAACTCGCAACGTTATATTTCTATTCCTATTGTTATACTCGGGTAGGGTTTCTGAACGTAAGGCAGAACTCTGTGACATTTTTCAGAGCATATGACAGATGTCAGATTTCAGCATAAATGACGTTGCTTTTCGTTGTTTTAGTTTTTTTTGTGCAAAACTTTCAGTGCGGAATATTATCTTTTCGATGAACGATGGAACGAAATTCGATTTCAGCCGCTGCTCTGCGCGAATATATGTATTTTCATTGCTGTGTTCGGTTTAAGTGACATATCTTGATCCTTGTTTGTTGTTTTCCTGTTTGGATGATTGATTCTCCGGACACAATAGTGAAAATTGTTGAATGTTTAGGAATTTTTTGATTTTTGAAGATCTTGGCAAATTTGTTGAGCGGCGAACAGTCTTCGGTTCTACGGCAGACGCGTGGTCTTGCTCAAGCATCCTTTATGCTAAGTGACGACAGTTAATTGCATCTTCTGTCGGGTGAGATATTTATAACCAGCATGCATAAGTTAATTTTATGTTTTCGGCTTACTTGTTGATCGACGAACTATCTTGGGTCCTACCAGAGATTTGTTGGTCTTGCTGAAGCATACTTTGTGCTAAGCGAGACGGTCGATCGCATAGCCCTTAGTTATTTTTTAGTCAGCTTTGATACGCTTGCAATGCTTTATGATTTGGGCAAATTTGTTGATCGACGAACTATCTCCGGTCGTACCAGAGACTCGTTGGTCTTGCCGGGGCATACTTTGTGCTAAGCGAGACAGTCGATCACATAGCCCGGTAGTTTATTTTCAATCAGCATGAATAAGCATATAACGCTTTCTAGTTTAGGCAAATTTGTTGATCGACGAACAATCTTGGGTCCTACCAGAGACTTGTTGTTCTTGCCGGAGCATACTTTGTGCTAAGCGAGACAGTCGATCACATAGCCCTGCAGTTCATTTTCAGTCAGCATGATTGCGCTTATAACGCTTTCTCATTTAGGCAAATTTGTCGATCGACAAACTATCTCAGGTCCTAACAGAGACTGGTTAGTCTTGTTAAAGCATACTTTGTGCTAAGCGAGACCGTCGATCGGATGGTTTTTTAGTTCATTTTTAGTCAGCATTCATACAAGTATGATGCTTCTTAATTTGAGAGAGTTTGTTGTCGAGACGAACTATCTCATAAGGGGCCGGTCACCCCTTGGTGAAACCGATTCCGTTCATATTGGTCATACTTCTACATACGTACCCCGACTTTACTTTGTGAATTTCCTAAGTCGCAATGGTCAGCCGTTTTCGAGGAAAAAGCGTGTAAAATTTTGCCGCCCGCTTTTATACCGGATAAATAATATCATATTCACCGAGGAGCGTAGCGCAGTGAGCAGCGCGCTCGATTGGTAACCGTGAGAACGATGGATCGAGTCTCGCGTATCCTGTTTTTTTTTCCTTTTTCAAGTCCTTAGAAATATAATGTTCTTACATAAAACTGACATAAATCCCGATTTCTATTAAAAGTGAGATTCTATTGTAATCTCGTGTTATATATTGCGTAGAAATCGAACGCACAAACAAAATTTTTTTATTCACATACATTTTCAAATGTTTCCATACATGACATTCAAAAATAATAAATTTTAGCTAATATCTAAATTTTAATATTAATTAATTCATTTTTTTTTATTTATTTCAATTTCAATTAGTTTTTGCGTTCAATTTCCACGCAATATATAACACGAGATTAAAATAGTATTACATTTTTAATAGAAATCGCGATTTATGTCGGTATGTATGCGGGATTCGATCCAGCGTTCTCGCGGTTACCGATCGGACGCGATGCTCACTGCGCTACTCCCCTCGGTGAATACGATATTATTTATCTGGTATAAAAGCGGGCCGCGAAATTTTACACACTTTTTTCTCGAAAACGGCGAACTATTGCGACTTAAGAAATTCACAAAGTAAAGTCGGGGTATTTATGTAGAAGTATGATCAATATGAACGGAATCGGTTTCACCAAGGGGTGACCGGCCCCTTGTCAGGTTCTCTGTGACTCGTCGTCATGCACAAACATGCTTTGTACTAAGCGATCACGGTGTATCGCATTGGCTTTCAGTTAGGATATCTATAACCAGCATGCGTTAGTTAATTTGGTAAATATGCCGAATCACGGCTCCACCTCGAAAGTGCTCCAAATTTTTTTCTAATGTCTCTTATCACTCAGCAATGGTGTAAGATGCTATAGTATGATGGCGCATGGCATTTAACACCATAGAAATTAATCAACACCATAGAAATTCATTGAAACACCACGCATTGTAAATCGAAATAATACAACGAATTTATTTATCATCTAGTTTCATTTTCAAAAAATCAGTAAGCGCTGTCAACAGCGAGTGCAGACGTTCTGTATGATCTGGGAATTTACGGCGGTACGAAAATTCGGCGATGTATTCACTCATGAGATATTTTCTCCGGCCGTATTTGGGAATAATAGAACGAGCATCACGCCATGTCCGTTCTATATTTTGCGTGGAGGCCCCAGGATTTAAACACTCAAATGTTTAAATCCTGAAAATACCATGATATAAATATATACAATACATGAAATAACACTGAAGCATAATAAAAGTGAAAAAATCTATGTAAATCATGAACACCTTCTTTCTCAAGGCATTCATATGTCTTCCAACAATCGGACATAATTGTTGTCCCAGGCTCGATTTTTCTTTTGATAATCCGCAGTAAGGTGTCTGCACTTCGATCCGGTACAAGTTCCATAAACACTTCTTTAGAGCCCCGCTCAAATCCACCAAACATCCACTCGACTGTCTGACGTGTATGCTTGTATGTGTATGTGTGTGTTTGTTTTTGTGTGTGTGTGTGTGTGTGTGTGAGTGTTTGTTTCGGTGCTTGGTTTACGACTACGTTACGACTGAAAGGACAATTTAATTTCCTTTAAACCATTCGATATTATTACTTTTTTAATTTTTTTAAGGGGGCCAAAGCCATGCGCCCCCTTAATATTACTTGGGACACTACATACTAGTGGTAAAGAATGATAAAAAAAAATTTGGAGCACTTTCGAGGTGGAGCCGTGATTCGGCATATTTACCGTTAATTTTATGATTTGAGATCAATAGTTGTTCGGGGTCAGCACCAGGCACGTACTTTGGAGTTTGGTCGACATGAGCGTTTGAAGAATAGTCTGTATTATCTGCTTTGACTGGGGTCGCCGTTGGTAGCTCGATGGCAAACGCAGTCTATAAACGACAACGTAGTAACCAACGATCGCTCCGACTCTGATCCCAGTCGATAACTTGCAAGACATTCCTCGAATGAATTTTTCATAAAAGTTACGGTGTACAAATTGTACAACTGTCTCCGGAGCCTGTCAGTTTTAATCTGTGTGACAGTTTATGTGCAACATAACCTGTTAAATAAGGTTATGTTCATAGAATTGATTCACAATAATACATTATTGTGAATCAGCATAGTCTTCTTGATTCCTATACGTTTTTTCATAACCTCAATTACATTATGTTATACAACCTTATGTGATTGAGATTTGAAAAAAAAGAAATGAGGAAAAAGGTTTGGGACATCATCGATAATCAACAATTATCCGCATATAGTGGAAAATCGTTTTGACTTGAATCGATTTTCGCTCGAAAGCCGAAAGCCGAGTCGAATATGCTTTAGCGGCCGTGGGGTGTCATCTAGCGGTAGGTGGTGGCTGCCCAGTCGGTAATAGCCGTCTGCGCGCCATCTACCGCGAAAAAGGGGGTACTGACATTGCCTGTTTTCGATGTCGTACATCACCTTAAACAACGCCGGGCGCATAGCTACAGTCGTAGGTCGTACGTCCTGTATCTGGAGTTTCATCGTTGCCCAGCCGCTTATCGTCAGCCACGCTATTCGGCATCGGGAATCGAACCCGAAAACTCGCTTTAATGATCATATTGACATGTTCAATATGCAATCATGGACCTCCAATTTTTTTTCAACGGTGGATTCCGAACCACCGGGAGAACACAGAAAAAAACACGTAGAATACATTTTCCATTGGTGTCGACGCCGGGATTTGAACGAGGGACCCTCGGGTCGCGGGGCGTATGTCAAAGTCTTTTCAGCCAACTTCTCGCCACCGTACCGATGTATCTATAGAAGTGAATGTGTATAGATATATAGGCAATGTTAAAGTCTCGAGAAGTTGGCTGAAAAGACTTTGACTGGGAAGACTTTGACATACACCCGGGTCGGGAACCGGGCACGAAACCAACCGGGTCACTGCGTCTCTCGTCGTATTTAAATTATTGAGATGTTAATGTTTTTAAATTATTGAGATGTAAAGTAGAACCTTGCTCATGGCTTCCTTATCATTTTACACATTTGCCAAAGCTTCTTCTATGAGGAAGTTCAAATTGATCGGCACATGGTTCCTCATAGAGAAATCTTTGGCAAATGTGTAAAATGATAAGGAAGCCATGAGCAAGGTTCTACTTCACAGCTCAATAATTTATCAAACAAGCTGCAAGTTGAAACTTTCAAATTGCTTCCTCATAATTTTAAGCAAGGTGCAAGTTGAACATTGCAATTTGCTTCCTCCGTATCGTAGGTAGTGAACGAAAAATCCTTTATGAGGAAGCACGAATAAGGGCGTTATGAGGAAGCATTTTATATTTTGGCTTACTCATAAAGGATTCTTCGTTCACTACCTACGATTCAGAGGAAGCGAATTGCAATGTTCCACTTGCACCTTGCTTAAAATTATGAGGAAGCAATTTGCAAGTTTCAACTTGCAGCTTGTTTGAAAAATTCAAAAAATCATAAAATCTAAAGTTATCGCTGGATTCGGCTGAAATGCAATACCATCCGTCCTTGTACTTAACTCTATATATGAAAAACTATTTAGCCGAATATGTCAAAATTTGCGGCGAGGGTGCAGACATGTACGAGGGTACGAAAATCAGACATTACATAGCTATTAGGAGGCACCACGTGTGTGCAAAGTTTGAGTACGGTAGCATGAACCGTTCTCGAATTATGAACGTTTGAATTTTAGAGGTCGGTTACATACATACACACACACACACACACACACACACGAACACACACACACATACATCCGGACATTTTCTCCAAATGTGTTTTCTGGACGTTTTAGGTCATTCTGAACCTATTGACATCGAAGTCCCGAAAAAAAAAATTTCGGACCGTCACAAAGCTCCCTTTATGAGGAAGCAAAACGGTACAAAATTATGAGGAAGCAATGTGCAAGGTTTTTTGAAGCTTTATTGCGACTCCAAATGAACCCTCATTCAGTTTCGGAATTTTCCCGCTACTCCTAAGGGTGATGTACGCACATCGAAGTTGTAAAAACAGAAACAAACCAACAAAGCGACCGTTTTAAACATTATCTTTTTTTCCTACAAATTCTATGTATTAAACAAATAATCTTTTTCTCAATTTGGGAGTAAGAGGCGGCTTTGTTGGTTTACTCTTGTTTTTACAACTTCGAAGCGCGCGCATCACCCTCAAGAGTAGCAGGAAAAATTTAAAGAAAAATTAGGTTCTACTTGGAGTCGGAACAAAGTAAAAAAAAAAGCTGCAAGTCGAAACTTACAATTGGCTTTCTCTGAATCGTAGGTAGAGAACGAAGATTCCTCTATGAGGAAGCAAGAATGACGGAGCTATGAGAGCATTTTTTTTGGCTCCCCCATAAAGGAATCTTCGTTCACTACCTACGATTCAGCAGAAACAAATTGCAAGTTTCATCTTACAGCTTTTTTCACTTCGAATCGATAGCAGTATTCGATATTTCAATATTATTCAAACTGCAAAAAAATATTTAGATTTGAAAAAATGAAAAATGCCTCTGAAATCCGATTCAAGAGACTAATCTCCACAAGATGTGATTCATATCTGACGTGTTAACATGTTTCGCGTCATGTATAATATTACGTAAACGTTGCGAGTTCCGGTTCAATTATAGCAGCTTGTTTATTCTACTGGTTATTGAAACTAGACCGTAAATAAAAAGTTTTAAAAAATTTGTTTTTAAAAATTTGGAAGCGTCGTTTAATGTCTACCAAATTTATTCACAAATTGAGTACCCCCGGACGCTCACACACACACATACATCCGGACATTTTCTCCAAATGTGTTTTTTCGAAGTTTTGGCACATTCTGAACATGTTGCATGCAACAATTGCCGGATCCGAGGGTAATGACCCCACGGTTCCATTTGGAATCCCCCGTATATAGATAAAAAGAAAAAAAAATGTTTAAATCAAACACGATGACTCACTTTAACTTTCTTCTTCGTTTTTGGTGGTTTCCCACGTTTTTGCTTCTTTCGACTTTTCCGACTTCTCGATCTCTTGGCAATGTCGCGCAACGTTTCGTTGGCCAGTGCCGGAACGGGTGGGGGAGGCGAGGGCATGTCACCCTCGCCACCGCTCGGACTTGTGCCCTCGCCCGGTCTAACCCCATCGGCAAATTGCACGGTTTTCTTGCTACGTCGACGTTTCGTGGTGCGCGGGCCTCCGGACCACGTCCACTGACCCGTAGTTATCCTCGGTGGCCCGGTCAACGCTTTTTCACTTCCGAAACATTCGGCCCGGTCAACCGAACCATCGTTTTCCATTCTCTCGTCCTCGTCGTCGCCCATCGCCACTTGCTCCTCGTCCTCGTAATTCCCAACGGTTCCACGATCCTCCAGATCGGCCGGATCGTTTTCCTCCGGACCGGACATATCGTCCGGGTTTTCATTGGCCATCGTGTCTTCCCTGAAATTAATTTATAACATTAATACAGCTTGAATATATTTTTACGATTATTTTTCATGACGATCCCCCCTCGCTCCCCTCAAGATAGGTTCCAGATTTAAAATAAAAAAAAAGTTCGCAAAGTTGCCCCGACTTTAACCCTTCGAGGTCATACGTTCTGGAAATAACGCGCTGGTCACACGCGGCCACAACGACCCCAGCCGTGTTTATACTATTGCCGCGTTAACCATATTGTTCGGAACGACTTATGACGATTCGGCATATTAGTTTGAACGATTTAGAATGATATCGCGAAAAATGTTTTTTTATCGAATTTTCAATATGGCGAGAAACAAAATCATTGAGGGGTTAAATTTCATTGATGCGTGAAAAATCCAGATTTTTACTTGAAACAAAAATCATGACTTTTTTTCAATTTTCAATTTTTGAAGAAAATGCTTTGGCTTGAAGTTGTGCTCGGGATCATTTTGACCCCTAGTAACCTCGAATGGTTCACTCGAGCCCACGGAATTTCGGGTTGGGGTCGAAATCCAGAACGAGCAATGTTTAGAAAGGGCAAAAACCCGAACGCGCAATGCTTCGAATGAAAATGTTCAGAAAGGGCAAAACTCCGAATGAGATTGTAGCGAACGTATTATATGCCGAACGTTTACCAGTCGGCGCGGTTTTCAACATTTCCCGACTTTCGAGCTTTCCCACGCGTAAACTATCAAGGTAAGATGTATGCCGTCGCGGACTTTTTTATAGGAAATTCAATTCTCTACAACATTGTTTATGTGAACTTTTGGTCTATATAGCGTTGTTTATCCAGCGTTTAGACAGAAACAAAATAAAACGATAAAAAAATCGATGCATTCTTACCTTCCCGTCAAAACGCTGGTTAAACAACGCTATATAGACCAAAAGTTTACATAAACAATGTTGTAGAGGATTGAATTTCTTATAAAAAAAGTCAGTGACGGCATATATCTAACTGTGATAATATGCGGAAAATATGATTGCCAAGGAGCTTGAGACTTTATTCAAAGAGAAGATGGGGTCAACGGTCAACATAGTCGAAGTATTAAGAGTAGGAGGGGGCCCGATAATAAAGATGGGCTCGATGAAGATGAAAAGGGATATCACGAGAAGGAGAGCTGAGCTGAGGAGTCTTGGGATCGTACTGGTCGACGATCTCACACTGAGGGAGATGGAGGTCGCATGTCGATGGTTGAAGAGAGAAGCAGGGAGGAAGAAGGGAGCGGGAAAAATTGTGTCGGTGAGATACATGAAGCTGTGTGTGAATGGTGTGTGGTGGTGCTGGGTAGAGAGGTAGGGGAAACTGGAGAGGTTGACATTTCAGAAGTGAGGGGGAGGAAATTTGATATAATTCTACTACAGGAAACATGGCTGGAGGAGGGGAGGGAGAAATAAATAAGTGCGGGGGGGTCAGTAGTGGGCGGAGGATGTGGTGCGTGAAAAAGCAAGGGAGAGAGTGAGAGGCCACTCATTAGTGGGAATTAGAAGAAATTTGAGTGAGAGATGTAGTGTGGAAGAATGGACGAGTGGTATGGTAATTAAAATAAAAAGACATGGTATGAAAGAAGATCTATGGTTAATTGAGGCGTACAATAATGTCGGTATGAAAAAGATTGTTGAGCCAATGAGGAGCTTGGTGGAAGAGGGCGTCGAGAGGAGAGCGGTGGTGATAATTATGGGGGATTTAAATGCGAAGATTGCGGGGGGGGGCAGGGGATGACGGAGTGCGAGAAATCAGGGGGGTATAGGAGTCAGAAGGTCGCAAGACGAGAGGTGTAATGGGGAGGGGAGAAAGCTGTTAGGATGGTGCAGGGAGTAAGAGGGAAGGAGACCGATCAGCATTCCCGCTGCTTGACAAAACCTGCGTGGAAAGTTGCGGCTCTGTACTAGTACCACATTCTGCCACTCGCAGTGCAAGTGTTCCACGCCGGGTCATTTTGCGGCATGGTGGGGGTTCGTTTACCCCTCATGCCCCTTATTTTGCGAGAGGTGCCCCAGTCGTCTTATCCCAACCATGCCGCCAAATCACCCGGCGTGGAACACTTGCACGGCGGGTGGGAAAATACTATACTACTAAAGAGCCGCACATTCCATCGCAAATTTCGTAGCATGGCGATCCGTCTCCTCCCCTCTTACTTCCTGGGATGGTGTAACGGTATAGGCATGGCGGCATTAAATGGAAGAACGAGAGGGGACAAGGAGGGGAAAATGAAATTTGTGGGTGCGGAAGCTCTGTGTTATGTCCCCGGAATTAACACGCGTCTCAGAAAGGATGCGGGTTGGAGGGGATGTATGTTTTGTAGGGATCGTTTACCGAATGAAGAGTTTAACTCAATAAATTAACAATGGGTTTTGAATTTATTTTACGATGTAGAGAATGAACTGATCTTTGATAGTACAGGCTCGCGATATCGCTTTACATGTGTAGCGATGTCGCGTTGATAACAAACTTGATCTTATGGGTATCGTATTTGCCCGTCGCGTGGTATGAGTTATCTACTAGTCGGCGCGCGTCGGGTTATCTCCTCACGTCGTGTCGCGAGCAGTGATACATGTAAGAAATACAAGTCCAGCGGGTCGTGACGCGAGAGTCTTTCGGAGGAGATCTTTTCGATTCGATGTTTCAGTTCAGACTGACAATCGATGCTTCGGATCGATCGTCGCGATCGTCGTTCGACGATCGCGTGATTCTATGTCAGCAATTTTGACGGTCACTCGCGGCGCGTGTGCACTTCGAAAATGCAATTTTGATGGTCACTCGCGGCCCGTGTGCACTCGAAATTGCGTGGTTAGATCGGTGCAATGACCCTCGGGTCATTGCGCGATTTAACGTCAGCTTTCTGTCGAAAGAAAGTGTCGAAATGATTTTGCGCGGAATTCCGAAGTGTTGAAATAAGTTCGCGAGGAATTCCGTTCGAAATAATATTTCAAAATAATATTTCCCAATAATATTTCCCAATAACATTTCCCAATAATATTTCCCAAGTAAAGTATGATTAATTATGACAATAGGTTATAATTAATTTAGTTTAACAATTTTGAATTATTCGGGGCACAACATCTGTGCTTGACCTGATTATCAGATTGGAGGATGAGGCGGATTATCTGGCGGGGGACGGAAAGGGAAGGGGAGGAGGGAAGTGGGAGAAACCGAGAAAGGTTATTTGGGAAGCAGCGCGGGAATCAGGCATGGTGAAAACAAAAAGAATGGCAGGTGGAGGCAAAAAGCTGGTTTGACGCGGAATGCAAAGAGCAGAAGGCAAAAGTGTGGATGGCGCTGAAAACTTTTATGAAAAAAAGCGAAATTAAGCAGGCGAGGGGGGAGAGCGGAAGGAAGGGGAAGAGAGGGGATGGGGGCCGTGCGGGAGAAAAGAAAGCTGGCTAGGGAGAGGAGGCGGTTAAGAAAATTATGTGGCAAGAAACAGAAGGAATGGTGGGAGGAAAGATAGAGAAAGGTAAGGGAGAGCCGGAATATGACGGATTGGTGGGAGGCAGTGGCAAAATTCAGACCTAGACTAGACAAGCAGGGCTCGAGGTCGAGAAACAGCAGTGGGCAGAGTACTTCTCGAGACTATTGGGGGGAAAGGCGGCGGCTGCTCGAATGGCGGGCAAGAGGGGGGTCGACGAGGGATCGAGTCACCAGGAACTAGAGACTAGATCAGCGTGCAGGACCTTTTGAAGGGACTAAAAAACAAGAAGGCTGCGGGCGATGATGGGATAACTGCGGAATTCTTCAAGGGGCTAACGTGAGAGAGGAGAGAGGATTTGCGGGGGGCGTTGAATCAGATATGGGAGAAGGGGAGTTGCCGAAGAGGTGGGAGAACGGGAGAATTTTTCCAATCCTTGAGGCAGGAGATGAAGGAGAGGTCAGTAACTACAAAGGGATTTCGCTGCTGAACGTAGGGTACAAGCTGTTGACGAGCATAATGGTAAAGAGGCTGAATGGGTGGATCGAAAGGGAGGGGGTATTGAGAGAGAGTCAGACGAGGTTCAGGAATGGGAGGGGGACTCGGGGCCATATCTTTGTTTTGATTAGTTTGAGCACTAATGGGCTTAAAAAAGGAGGGGGAAAGCTGACTGTGGCGTTCGTGGATTATAGAGCAGCGTTCGACAAGGTGGACAGGGGAATCATGGTGGATAAACTATGTAAGAAGGGGATAAGGGGGAGGATGCACAACATGATTAGGGGAATTTACAATCGGACAACGAATGATGTGATTGCGGGAGAGGGAGTCTCGGAGCACTTCGGGACGGGGTGTGGGGTGAGGCAGGGTTGTCCGCTCTGCCCCACCCTTTTCAACTTGATACTGGATGACATAGACGAGGGGTGGGAGAGGAGGGGAGAGGGAGGGTCGGCAATAGAGGTTACAAAAATCTTTGCTTGAAAATTGGCATACGACGTGGCGATAGTTTCAGAGAGTGGGAAGAAGTCGGGGAAAACGTTGAGATCCCTAGAGAGGTTTGTAGTTAGAATGAAAATGGAGGTCAATGTTGAAAAAACGAAAATAATGATTTTTAGGTATGGGGGACGCCGAAAGGAAGGGGAGAGGTAGAGGTTCCAGGGGAAAGAGATGGAGGTGGTAAATGAGTTTAAATACTTAGGTTTTTGGTTCTCGACGAGGAGCACGAGAGGCGCGGATGTAAGGAATTTGGCGGGGAAGGCGGTGAAGGCGGCGAACGCGGTGTAGGGGGGGGGGCGAAAAGGGCAAGGATGACTAAACTGAAGGAAAGGCTGTTTTTCTTGATGAACTCGCTGGTTAAAGCTGGGGCTCCATATGGTGTTGAAATTTGGGGTTGGAGGAGAAAAGGGAATAGAAAAATTACAGGGGAGAATGGTAAAGATGGCCTTGGGTGTAGCTAGAACCACGCCGGACCACATCTGGAAGCTGGGAGCGGGTAAGAGAAGTATAGAGGTGGAGGTGCGGACACGGGCGGGGAAGTATATCCTAAAAATACTGAAGATGAAAGGGGAAAGATGGCCAAAAATATGCCCCAGAGAGGAAGTGAGGAGAGTAGTAAATGGAAACCCGTCTAAATGGGGAGCGCAGCTGAGGAAAGCGATGGAGGAGATGGGGGAGGGAAGGGTAATTGGACTATGAAAGGAAGCGAACATGGACGTGGAAAGGGGAAAATGGCTGATGAGGGGGTCAAGAGGAAGAGAGAGCAGGACACCCACACACATTGCATCAGGGTAGACTAGTCCACTTTCAACCCCATGTACGAGGAAATAAAGATGGGGGTCGAGAGGGAGAAATACTGGGATGACCCGAAAATGAGGGGCGACTGGAAGGAGGAGTGGTCCAGACTAAGATGCAGAAACGTAGGGAAGGCGAGGAAGAAATATTTTGACAATTGGAGTTGCGGAGTGTGCGGGGAAGAAGAGGAAACCTTAGCTCATATCTGGCAATGCCAGGAGGCGGGAGCAGAGATTAATAGAAAATGGGTGACAGCAGTAGACGAATGGAGATACGGTAGGAGGGCAAAAGAGCTGGAAAAGTGGACGCAGAAAACCCTGAGGGGTGAGGTGGTGGGGCGGTGGGGGTTGTGCGAATATGTCAGGGCCTCCGCCGAGGTGAGCCGGGTGGGTAGGGCTCGAAGTTCAGAGTGAGCAATGTTCAGAAAGGTCAAAAGTCCGACCGCGCAATGCTTCGAACGGCAATGTTACGGACGGTCACGGCGCAGAATAAAATTGTTTCGAAGCGTTAAAATTTCGAATCGCATTGTAGCCTACGTACAATATTCCGAACGCCTACCAGTCGCCGCAGTTTTCAACATTTCCCGACTCTGAAGCTTTCCAACGCGTAAATTATCAAAGTTAGATATATGTCGTCGCTGACTTTTTTATCGAAAATGTAATTCTCTACAATATTGTTTACGTGAACTTTCGGTCTATATAGCGTTGTTAATCCAGCGTTTAGACAGAAAAAAATAAAACGATAAGGAAATCGATGCATTTTTACCTTTCTTTCAAAACGCTGGTTAAATAACGCTATATAGACCAAAAGTTCACACAAACAATGTTGTAGAGAATCGAATGTCGTATAAAAAAAAATTATGACAGCATATATCTAACTGTGATAATTTACGTGTGGGAGAGCTCGGAAGTCAGGAAATGTTAAAAACCGCGGCGGTTTTTAATTTTTAAATATTACCGATAATTTAAAAATTAGCGTAAACTATCACAGTTAGATATATGCCGTAACTGACTTTTTTATAGGAAATTCAATTCTCTACAACATTGTTCAGGTGAACTTTTGGTCTATTAGCGTTATTTGACCAGCGTTTTGACGGAAAGGTAAAAATACATCGATTTCCTTATCGTTTTATCTTTTTCTGTCTAAACGCTGGATAAACAACGCTGTATAGACTAAAAGTTTACATAAACAATATTGTAGACAATTAATTTTCCTATAAACAAGTCAGCGACGGCATGAATCTAACTTTGATAATTTACGCGTGGGTAAGCTCGAAAGTCGGAAAATGTTAAAAACCGCGACGACTGGTAGGCGTTCGGAATATTGTATTGTAGGCTACAATGCGATTCGAAATTTTGACCATTCGAAATAATTTTATTCTGCGCCGCGACCGTTCGTAACATTGTCGTTCAAAGCATTGCGCGTTCGGAATTTTGGCCTTTCTGAACATTGCTCATTCTGAACTTCGAGCCCCACCCAGCAGGGCTGATGAAGGTGGGAGGGAGGATGGACAGAGAGAGGTCCGAAGGGAAAGAGGAGCCGCAGGAAACATGCAAGGCGGTACTGGCTCACGGGGGTCACGAGGCACGAGTATGTTGAACTGCGATGAGCATGTTCAGTTATCATTCAGTTCCTAAGTACTAGCTTCAAGGAAAATCTATGTAACCGTAGAGATAAGGTTTTTTGATTGTGAAAGGCGTTGTCGCCGTACGATGGAAGTGAATAAATAAATACATTTCACTTCGCAATTTGTTTATCAAAATGTAAACAAAATTAAAAACAATTTTAACAGTCAGGAAGAGCGTAATGAGAGCTTTCCAAAGCCCCCCGCCCCCGCTGAAAACTTAATTTGGCCCACTAGAAAGGAAGTTATAGCCACTCGAAGGTACTCGTGCAAACGTCGAAAATTGATATTTTTCAAAAATTCATTCCCTGTATCTCGAGAAGAGATGATCGTAGAGGTCTAAAAATTGGTAGCGAGATAAAAATTATATGGACGTAAAACCCTCTAAATTTGAAACCAATCAAAAAATATTACTTTTAAAGTTGGGACAGATGAGGAATAGCACCGCATATACCTGTTCGGAATTTTTACCGTTCGAAGCATAATCATTCAAAGCATTGCACGTTCGAAATTTTGACCTCTCTGAACTTTGCTCGTTCTGAATTTCGAACCCAACCTGTATAATTACTCAAATCTATGGAAAAGTAACAAAGTTGAACAAAGAAAAAAAAACAATTAAAATAAGAATAAATTACAAAAAACTAACTATCAAACATGCAGTCTAAAGTGTGTCGGGAGTGTTTCTATATTAATATATCTATATAGAAATGAATCCCTGTTTCCTTTGGTGACGCCATAACTTGAGAACGACTTTACTGATTTCATTCATTTTTTGCTCCCTGATAGAGGAAGCTTTGTTTTCGTGAAAATTTCATTTTTTCAATATGTTGAGAATGCAATTGATAGATTTTGTAATAAATACGTATATTTTATATAACAGTTTAACAAGAAAATGTGAACAAACGTTTATTAATACTACACGTTACGATCCAACGATCGCCCCGTCGCTTCGAATCACACGCCGTGTAACGTATCGATCGAGTCTTTGTCTCGCGCTCTATCCGTCATGCGTCTTAAAGCTTCGTGTCTTGGCAAACGACTGATTCGTCAACCGCGCCACCCCCCCCCCCACCCCTCCATCCACAGGCACACTCCTGAATCTCCACGGCGGGACGGTTCCCGAACATTCGTGATTCCGGGAACAAAGGGAATCGCGACGTTCGGGACCCTACACCAGACCCCCTTGATCGGACGTACGACCTCGTGCGTCATTTCGATCACTTTCGCTGTCCTCCTCTTCCGACTCTGGATCGCTATCCTCGTTCACCCACCGCTTCATATAGTCGGCTGCCGTCAAAGTTCGCTGTGGTCCGTCGTGTTCGCCAACTTTGCGAACTATATAACGGTGGTTCCGTAGAAACTTTTCGACCTCGTACAGTCTGAAGAATTTTGTTTTTTGCGATTTTTTCGCGATTTTTTCATGCGCGCGTTCGCGTTTCGTCGCGACCTTCTTGGAATGAGGTGGCCCATTCGTTTTCGCGTAACCCCCGCACATTATCGTCACCCCGCATTCACGCGTTAGTGCCGAACAAAAGGCGGAATGGCGGTGTCGCGCTGCTTCGATGCACTGTCGTGTTCAAATGTAACGTTCATGTACAGATACCATTCACCCGGCCTGGGTGCTAGCGTCATTAATAATAGGATCAGTGTCCGATTTACACGCTCAACTTGGCCGTTGGCCCTCGGGATCCTCGTCGTGGTCAAAACATGTTATATTTTTTGGTGTTTACAGTTTTCATTGAATTCGCCGGAAGTAAATGCTGTACCGCGATCGAAAACGATTCGTCGCGGGTTGCCGGACACCGTCGCTTGTTTTTTTAAACGATTGCGGACTTCGGTCGGCCCTGTCGATTTCGTTGCATAAAGCCATGTACATTTTTTTAAATCCGTCTACAACTACGAAAATATGTTTATAACTTTTTTTGTGGATGCTAGCGGACCTAGATGATCCACGTGGGATGTGTCCAATGGGACTTCGCCTTTATCAATCGCAAATAGGAGACCCTCTTGCTTTCCTTGTTTTCTTTCGGCCAAAATAAATTGATACAGTTGTGTACAACTGTCTCTGTTTTAGCACGCATGTTTGGAAAGTAGTAGTCTCGCTTGACAATCGCTTCTGTTTTCGATACAGAGAAATGACCTTTCTCGTGCGCTCGGGCTGCCACCTGCTGGTGCATTGTTTTCGAAACGACCAAGAGGTAATCGCCGTTGATCTCTTTGAACAGCATCAATCCACCGCGCGTAGCGTAACCGACGATTTTTTTGTTTTGTTAACTCGGTAAGTTTTTTAATATCGTTATCATTGCTTTGCGCTTTTTTCAGCCAAATCGTGAGACCATCATCGTTCTCCTCGATGAGCATGCACGTTTGCAGCGGATTCCTGCTAAGAGCATCGACATGCAACATACTCAAACCTGGACGATGTTCGATTTCGTAATCGAATTTCTCGAGCAGAAGCGCCCACCGCGCCACTATCACACACAAATCTTTCTTTGTCATTGTTAACGTAAACGCGCGGCAATCGGTAATGATTTTGAACGGTATGTCCAGCAAGTATACTCGGAACTTTCGCAACGATTTTACTATAGCTAGGACTTCGAGTTCGTAGCTTGTGTACCTTTCCTCTGCAGAAGTCGTTTTACCGCTCGAAAAATATATCGGATGCAACGCGTTGTCGTCATTGTATCGTTGTAACAGTATTGCACCGTACTCATACATCGATGCATCGGTATGCAATTCCGTGTCCGCATCGATTCTGTACAAATTCACCATGGGCTTGTTTGCTAATACAAGCTTCAATTGGTTAAATGCGTTTTTTTCACTCGTCTCAAAATTTGTATCGCTACCTGTGTTGATGATCGCCTGTACTGAAACATCGTTAATTAAAACGTTCTTTGGTTGCTTACGCTGCCCCATATGAGCTATCGTGCAGCTGTTTACGCTTGTCGAACAATTACGCGCAATGTGACCATACTGGTTACACTTAAAACATTTGGCACCTTGATTTTTCGTCGGATAGTCGTTACACTGAAACACTGTCTTTTCTTTCGCTCAAATTTCTTTTCTCACCTTTCGCATCTGTATTGTCTTTAAAAACTTTATCGTTCTTATATTTCATAGCACTGCTTCTGTCGTCGATCTTCGAAGTTGTGGTGATTTCAAAATGACTTTTCTCCCGAAGTTTAATTTCGTCGAAAGCCTGCAGTATCTCCTCCATCGTCGTAAATGACTGCATCCGAGCTAAGTCTTGAAGATTTGGATCGGGAATTCCGTGGATTACGTATCTTAGAATTTCGTCTTCTTCCATTCTGATACGATTCGCCATGATAATTTTATCGTGCACATATTCACGAAACGTTTCGTTCCTTCTCCATGTTCGTTCTTCGAGCGCCGTCTCTAATCGATTTTGTCTGATGGCGATTATCCTCACTGCGCGTAACATTACTTAATTCGTTTGCAGACGTGATCGAGTCATCGTCAACTACGTTGTGCATTTCAACCCATTCACCCGATGGATTGGCGGCATTTAGTCTAGTTATTAAATCGTTTTTCGAACCTGTCGTAGCAAAGTCTTTGTTTTTCAAAATATCTTTCAGTTCGACCAATGTGAGCAGCGTCGCTTCTTTCGTCGAAGGCGATATTGGTTTTTTTTGTGTCACGCGCGTTGTTGTCGGCTTGACGACAACGAGCTTGACTTTGTTCGACGTCGTTGACCTCTGCCGCGCTTACGTCGTAAACAAATTTGCCACACTTTGTTCGCGTCTAAACTCGAAACTTTCCGTTCCAAGATGCGCACGTATCACCTTTGTTCTTTTCTCAGCACCGTTCGTCGTATTAATTTTTCGTTGTAATAATTTTTTTTTCAGCACCGTTCGTCGTATTAATTTTTTGTCGTAGTAATTTTTTTTTCAGCCCCGTTCGTCGTATTGATTTTTCGTCGTAATAAAAAAAAATGTTAGCTCTTTCATTCACACGCACACAGGAAGCCAAAATTGATTGACACATGGTTCCTCATAGAGGAAGCTTTGGCAAATGTGTAAAAAGATAATGAAGCCATGAGTAAGGTTCTACTTTACATCTTAATCATTTAAATAAGGAAGCCATGAGCAAGGTTCTACTTTACATGTCAATAATTTAAAAACGGTACAAAGCTATGAGGAAGCAATGTGCAAGGTTCTACTTTGCACTCTTGTTTTTTTTTTTTTTTGATAGAATTCGCGGACACTCTTGCCTTGAATCTCGGTTTGAATCTCGGCTGAGCCCCGAAAAAAATTTCACGAAAACAAAGCTTCCTCTACGAGGAAGCAAAATTAAGGAAATTGCACAAAAAATTGGATAATACCAAAAAACTTGACGACTTTTTTAACTTCGCGCGTTCGATGTATGTGAATTTGGTAGACAGCTGTTTTTCTTTGGAACAAAGGAATTGCCTATGAATTTTTTATAAATTGACAGATATCTGCTACATTGACACTCATTGCGTTTGACAATTCGTGCGCCGCAATGTATAATAAAAATGGACGCGTCTATGTCTGTGACATATGCGTTCCCATACCATTTATCCGATTGCGATGAAATTTTTGTAAGTTGTGTGCACACCTTCAAAACTTTGGAAAATAATTTTTTCGAAAACCAACCCCTAAGGCGGTGGAATGAGGTGTGGGCGTTTGTACTCTCGGTTACTGTATCTCTTTAACGGCAATAGAGAGTTAACATTTTTTGCATGAGAGTTCGGGTCGAACAGTAGATGCCCACTGATCAAGGACTTCCAAATTGACCGATAGGTTGCCGGTTAAATCTTTTTTATACGTGAGCGATGGGACGGGGCAAGACGGGACGAAACGGTACAAGATGGGACAAGATGGGACAGAACAGGACGGGACGGGACGGGACAAGACGGGACGAGATGATATGCGGTCGAAGCCGCCGGGTAACCACTCTTAATCTATTAAAAAATTATCTATCTTAACCCTTAGCTGGCACACTGGGGTCAAGAGCCTCTGAGCACAATCGATCCTAATTCAAGATCTCTATTCGTCAATTCTCAGAATAAATCCCTTTTTTTTTAACACCCACTATCAGGATATTTTTTCTCTTCTAAAAGTAGATTATTTCGAGAGCATCCAGTTCCATTTTTTCATAAAAATCATGAAAAATGAGGACGTTTCGATTGTTTTTTTTGTTTAAATAAAAATCGTCAACTTTGATTTTTTTTATCGTCAACGTGATTTTTTTTCTTTAAAGTAAATATTGAATCTAAACCGAACAAACTATGGCATGTCTTAGAGGGAGTACCAGAGAAAGACATGAGAATTTTCCCAAGTGAAAGAATGAATTGGCTACTCGTAGCAAGCCTTTGTCAAGCCTAGGGATCGGAAAGACTGTATGCCAGCTACACGACGACAAGGGTGCCAGGTTAAGGTTTAACCATATCGCAATCGCAAAAGAAAACAAAACATCTAACAATCGCATAAACTCACCAAAATCCCGGAGGTACGAGAATTCCTTTGGGTGGGGGAGGTGGAATTACGTAATTTTCAATTTCAACTTTGTCAGTCTGGACGATAACAGTTTCCTGAGCTTCCTCGACGATCGCAACATCGCTTTTAATCTGTACATCACGATTAATCGTCACCATCGTCTTATCCTCGGCCTCTTCCTCGGCCTCCACTTCCTCCTCCTGTTCCTCGTCCTCCTCGACGTCTCCCTCTTCCTCATCCTCGTCATCTTCCTCGTCCTCGGGCTCGGGCTCAGGCTCGGGCTCGGGCTCGGCAGTGGCGTCTTCACCATCGGTTGTCGCCACGGCTAGTGGGACTCGTTCCGGCTCGCCGTCCTCGTCGACGCTCGTAGGCGTCGATTCCACGGCAACGACCGCCGCCGCCGTCGTCGTCGTCGTCTTCGTTTCTCCGTCCGAATTTTCCATGGGTTCAGTTTCCGGCACGATCGTGTCATCCGCGAGCAAACGATTTATCGCCGAACCGTTTCTTCCGAGCAAACGTTTCGTTCGTCTTCGCAGACGTTCGGATTTACGTCGTTCTTTCTCACGTCTCTTCTCCTCGCGCATACGTTTGCGTTCTTCGCGCTCTTTTCGACGAACTTCGAGTATGGCTTCGTAATTGTAGACGGGTTGGGCCACCAGTGGCGCGGGCGGAGCTGCAACGTGGAATTTGAAAGAACATTTAAGGAGCGAGAGAGAGAGAGAAAGAGAGAGAGAGAGAGAGAGAGAGAGAGAGAAGAGAGAGAGAGAGAGAGAGAGAGAGAGAGAGAGAGAGAGAGAGAGAGAAAACAAAGTTGAAATGTTGCAATTTTCTTTCCCCAAAATTCGAATTAATTTTGCATCCTCATAAAGGAAGCTTTGTGATGGTCCGAATTTTTTTTTTCGAGATCTTAATGTCACTAGGTTCAAAATGACCTAAAACATCCAGAAATTACATTTATAGAAAATGTCCGGATGTATGTGTGTGCGTGTGTGTGTGTGTGCGTGTGCGTGGGTGTGCGTGTGTGCGTGTGTGCGTGTGGTGCGTGTTGTGCGTGTGTGCGTGTGTGCGTGTGTGCGTGTGTGCGTGTGTGCGTGTGTGCGTGTGTGCGTGTGTGCGTGTGTGCGTGTGTGCGTGTGTGCGTGTGTGCGAGTGTGCGTGTGTGCGTGTGTGCGTGTGTGCGTGTGTGCGTGGTGTGCGTGTGTGCGTGTGTGCGTGTGTGCGTGTGTGCGTGTGTGCGTGTGTGCGTGTGTGTGTATGTATGTGTGTGTGTGTGTGTGTGTGTGTGTGTGTGGTGTGTGTGTGTGCGTGTGTGTGCGTGTGTGCGAGTGTGCGTGTGTGCGTGTGTGCGTGTGTGCGTGTGTGCGTGTGTGCGTGTGTGCGTGTGTGGTGCTGTGTGTGCGTGTGTGTGTGTGTGTGTATTCGTGTATGTATGTGTGTGTGTGTGTGTGTGTGTGTGTGTGTGTGTATGTGTGTGTGTGTTGTGTGTGTGTGTATGTGTGTAATGGCCTCCCAAAATTCAAACTTGCATAACTCGAGAACGGTTTGAGCTACAGCCCCCAAATTTTGCAGACATGTGCAGCTCCGTAATCACTTCTTTGACTGTAATTTTCGAAATGATTGAAGCTGCGACTCAGATTTTATGTCGTTTTCAAATTCCCAAAAAAAGGGCGTTATCACTCTAGCGATCGCAAATTTTGAGATACTCGTCTAAATAGTTCTTGACAAAGAGATACGTACCCAAGGTTAGTTGGTATTGCATTTGGGCCAAATCCATCAATAAGTTTTGATTTTATGATATTTTGAATTTTTCCAGAAATCAAATTTTTCGCTATAACTTTTGTGAACTTCGACCGATCAAGCTCAAATTTCACAAAAGTATAGAAAATCATTTAGCCGTGCTGTATCTCAAATTTGGCGAAGATCAGTTGGATGGTTCGGTTTTGACAGGAATTCAAGTTTTTCGATCGTAGGTAGTGAACGAAGATTCCTTTATGAGGAAGCCAATACAAAAATGCTTCCTCATAGCGCTCCCATCAGCATCACATTGCTTTGTCATAAAGGATTCTTCGTTCACTACTGACGATTCAGAGGAAGCAAATTGCAGAAGCTCAACTTGCAGCTTGCTTAAAATTATGAGGAAGCAATTTGCAAGTTTCAACTTGCAGCTTGTTTTTTCTTTTTTTTTTTAAATTATTATTAATCTTTGGCTTTGACGTGGAGGGAGCTTTGTGCGAGAGATGACGCAGGGATGGGCGCACTTAAGGGGTTCCCGAACGTTTAGCGTCTGCAACGAGTACGAGAGAGAGATAGCGCCATGGGCGCTCGCCGCGTAGCGAGAGAGAACAAGCTACAAACGTTCGGGATCCTCTTTAAGTGAAAAAGTATTTGAGTTACATGGGGCAAAATACTAATAAGTGGGTTCTTCACTGGTCATTCATTTCGATTCGAAATACACGATGATTTTCCACTTGTTATTTCGTTCGAGTTTAAATATTAAGCTATTTATCACTTGTGACTTATTTCGACGTGAAATATCGAATTTATTTCCACTTGGAATTTCTTTTGGTTCGAAATTAAGAAAAATTTGAGGCCGAACGAAATTCAAAGGGAATTTCAACCCGGCATTTGTTTTGATTCCGGCCAAGTGACGATTCACGAGCATTTTCCATTCACTTATGCCTACTTTAAGTAAATCCATATTTGAATTGAATTTCCGAAACGGGTAGATCCTCTATTCCTCTCACTCGTTATCAAATTACATTCCACCCGATATATATGCACAAATATTTGTCTACATAATACAATCATATAATAACCACAAATATAATGTACAATACAATACAATACAATAACCAATATATGAATATAATAACCACCTAAATATTTAAATATATTTGGGAGGTCCTTATATGAGGCCGAGACGAACCTCAACTGGTTCCAACTTAGATTGGCTCGAAATAGTTTTTAGAAAAGTTCCCTCAATTTGCAGACTCCTATCTTTGAAATTATCGGTATTTGAACTACCGGTTTTCCTTTTTTTTAATTATACGCTCATTTGAGTGTTTTGAAATCTTCCAAATAATACAAGATACTTGTATTATTTGGAAGATTTCAACACACTGATATCCTAAAAAGGGCATAGGGATGCCCTTTTTCAAAACAATCGAGTGCGTGCTCTAGCTTCCACAATTTTCGATATATCGGGGTAAGATTGAGTACAAAGTTGTATTGTTGTCGAAAGATGTTTGGTATGAAATTTAGACAAAATCCATTGAGCCGTTTAGATTTTATGTGAGTTGCAAAAACAGACGGACCCGCTCCGGCTCCCACAAGTTTCGCGATATTCGGGTAAAACTTAGTACGGAGTTGCGATATTATCGAAAGATGTTTGGTATTAGTTTTTGACAAAATCCATCCAAACGTTCAGATTTAATACGATTATTGATTTTTTAGATTTTACATTGAACTCCCCGTCTATTTTACGAGCGGATTTTATATGAAAACAAGGATGCAAAGTATAACCTTGCTCATTGCTTTCTCATCATTCTACACATTTGCCAAAACTTCCTCTGTAAGGAAGCCAAAAATGATTGACACACAGCCTCTCATAGAGGAATCGTTGGCAAATGTGTAAAATGATGAGAATGCCATGAGGAAGGTTCTAATTTACATCTTAGAAATTTAAAAACCGTACGAAATTATGAGGGAGCAATGTTCTATTTTGCATCCTTGTTTTAAATATTTCCAAACGTAAGCTTTTTTCGCATCGACAACATTTTTTGATTATGGGCCTCGAAGAGGTGTGGAAGTAATACGGTTCGACCCGAGAAAAGGTCGTGCTCGCGAGCTCCGAAATTTAAACAAAATTATAAATAAAGTCGAGAGTATGAAAGAATCTGAAAACTGCTTCCTACAACACCTCTCAAAAATTCATTTTGTTTTTCCAAAAAGATAGTTGCGGCCAACCGAAGGTACCCATGAAAACGTAAAAATTTGATATTTTCAAAACTTTCATCACCTGTACTTTGAGAAGAGATGATCGTAGAGGTCGTAAAATTGGTGGGTATTTTTTCATTGAATAGACAAACAAGCCCTGTAAATTTGAAGCCAATACAAAATTATCGACAGTTCAGGAATAACGCCTCATATGTATCAGGGTGGAATGACTCCTAACATCTTCAAGTTGAGTCGTTTTTTTTCACCCATGTACGTACCACGAAGTATCTTGTATTTTTAGAAACATTTCAAGACACTCAAACGAGCATATAATTGTAAAATAACCAAAAAAACCTGTGTATTCCAAAGAGGAAAATCGACCCCTTCTGGTAATGGCTAATTTCAAAGATAGAGGGTCGCAAATTTAGGAAATTTTTTTTTTAATTATCGGGGAGCGGCTCGGTCCAAATTCGCCGAAGCCCCATATAAGGACCACCCTAACATATATGTGTAGGATAAATCCGTCGATCCAAAAACATCGGCAAGGAATTCTCTGACTCAGATTAACTAGAGAACATTTCTAAGTGCGAAGCAATACAAAAAAAATTCCAAGGGTCTATAATTGGGTGTGTTGAAAAAAGGCAAGATTTTTTATTGTTATGGCGAGTCCTACATTCGAAGTAGATGCTATCGGTAGACATCCGTCATAATCTGATCCCAATCGGACTATATTTCGCGGTTCCGTTTTCACGAATTCGATTTTATCTTTGATTAACACATCAAAAATGTATTTTTTTCAGCTACAATTTATTTTTCCGGTAAATAAAAAATTCCGGCAATGAACAGTAAGCGCAATACACAGTATTGAGGTCACTTAAAATGTTAATATTTTTCGTTTTAAATTTTGATAAAAAAATAGTTAACAACTTTCTTTTTAACGAAAATCATTGAAGACTGACGGAAAAAGTTGGTCAACTTTTTTCTTTGTAAAACAAAAAAAATAACTGTTTTAAGTGGTTTTAAAGGGGCTGAATCACTTAAAAATTGGAAAAAAAAATGTTTCGTGACATGATCAATCGAAATACAAAATCGAACTTATCTTTATGAAATAACTATACGCAGGTATCAATCAAAATTTTTTCCATAGCCATATAAAGCATCTCAACGCTGTAAAATTTATCGCAACATTTTTCACAACTCTTGGGCCATATGACTCAACGGATTTTCAATTCTGACGTCTCATTTTATTGGTAACAGACTGCATTCTGCGATGAGTGTGGGAATTTATCATGTGAGGTGAATCGAATTTATGGTAACCTATTATTCAATTGTTTATCCAAAAAATTACAGAAAACTTGTTTTTCATTCACGTTATAGGTTGCCACAATGTCCAGGGAGCGTAAAAACAAAAATCCCACAATCATCTGAGGATGAGCTCTGTTACGAAGAAAATGAGACGTCACAATTAAAAATCCGTTGCGTCGTATGGTCCAAAAGCTACGACAAGTGAAACATTTGCGATTTGTGATAAATCTGACAACGTTGAGATACTTAATATGGCTATGAAAAAATTTGAAATGATAGCTGAGTATAGGTATTTTATGAGGGTAGAATCGATTTTTAATTTGGATTGATCATGACACAAAAAGAAAATTATTTCAATTTTTTAGGTGACCCAGCCCCCTGAATACTGTGTTTGGCCCGCACATTCCATCCCCGGAATTTTATCATTTATCGGAAATAGTACATTGTGTACCATGGGAGCAACAGGGCACGTTTAACGCCGAGCGCGGATGTTTTCAGAACGAGTCGTAGCCGAGCGCGCGAAGCGCGCGAGGCGGAGACGAGTTTTGAAAACCGCGCGAAGCGTTAAACGGCCCGCCCCCACGGTGCACACGATAATTTATATAACAAAGCCATGTTTTCCGAGCTGCAAGCAGCTGAATGCGTAGACCGCACGGGGTCCAGGGGCGAAGCCCCGGTGGGCGGGGCCCCAACCGGGGGGCGGAGCCCCCCCACTGAAGAAAAAATAATATTTCACTGAAGAAAAAAAATATTCCATTCAGTCAGTACACAACACAAAAAACAAACTGTTTCAGAACTGACTATGAAGTACAAGACGATGAATTTCAAAAATTGACAAACGTTTGAAATATTTTATTCAATCAGTATACAAAACAAGGAACAAATTGTTGTGTAACTGATTATGAAAAACATCACGGGAAATTCGAGTGAATGTGAGGTTATAACACCTCGTGTAGACGTGAACCGGACAAGCTAATGTTTTCGGGTCTTGCTACAGATCGCCGCCGCTTGGTGGCGCCGCCGAACCACTCAGCCGCCTCGCGGCGCAGCCGAACCACTCAGGTTCGGTCTCGTGTATATTTACGGCCGCTTAACAGGGACGAGTCACCGATATTTAAGTACTAGTGATTATTTTTTATATTTACCTCCTGGTTACCATAGCAACCGTCGAAGGATGCCAAAACGCCAACTTTACCTCCCGCAAACACGCACGAAAAAGCGAGGAAAACATGGTTCCGTTATATAAAATTAATTGCAACTGAAGAATGAAAAAAAAAAAAATCTTCTACCCAATTTTTCACAAGCAGATTTTTTTTACGAGATTGGAAAAATGAAAAATATATAAATTGTAATAATCGTGAACAGCGACTTACCACGAGGTGGACGTTCCAATTTCGCGAAAGACGTTGCCGTTACGACGTTCGATAACGGCGTAGGCAGATCGGTCACTCCGGTAACCGGAAGTCCTATCGTTATCGGCGATACGATGGACCCGGCGTTTGTGACTGTGGACATTGGCACGGGAACTGGAACGGGAACGGGTAATGGAACAGTGATTGGCAGTGGAACGGGCGAGGGCGATGCCATAATCGTGGAATAAATCGCAGTTCCGGTGCCGGTTTTTCGTTCGATCATACCTGGAGGTGGCGTCGCACCGGGCCAATCGATCGACGTCGTTGGCGCGACCTGCAAAACGTTTCCCACTCGGAAAACGCGATTCGCGGTGCTGGTCGTCGTAGCCGGTGACGATGCGGTTGATGACAATATCGCACGAACGTTCGAACCCGTACCAAAATCCGCCGGTACAACCTGAAGAACGTTGCCCACCTGAAACCACGAAAATAGTATATTATGACACTAGTAGGAAAAAATTTTTTCTGACGAGTGTGAGTTTGCAGAACGAGCCGAAGGCGAGTATTGCAATCACACGAGTCCAGAAAACGTTTTTCGTACGAGTGTCGTACGAATTTTTATGTCACAAGGTCCGTAGATGCGGTTTGAAGCGAACGCAGTGAGCGCAAAACCGCACTTTTACGGACAGCGTGACATAAAAATATTATAATTATTGGAAATATATATATATATATATATATATATGTATATATATATATATATATATATATATATATATATATATATATATATATATATATATGAGCGATTCCACGTGACTTCAGCCACTCAAAAAAAATTTTTCCACAAATAATTTTAAAAAATTGAGCTATTTTTTTGCAATATATTCACCGAGTGCCGATTTTTTAAAAATTTTTTTGACGGTTTTATCGTTAATTAAAGTTTTTTTGTATCTTTCCATTCAAATGGCTGTATCTTTGGCAGGGTTTGACGTATTTACATTTGTAAAAAACGAAAATGTGCGTCTTTTTAAGGCCTTCCAGAAAAAAATTACTTTAGATTCTATTGAGCAAGTTGCACGTCCGTTTCAGGGCAAAATATGCAAAAATATTTTTTTTCTCAAAAAATGCATTTTTAATTTTTTTTTCAAAATTTCCCCGAATTCTGAATACCAAAAAAGAATTTTTGGTATTTTTTATATCGTGGGACCGGCAATCGGTAATGCATAATTTTACCGATTTCATTAATAGATTTTTTTCAGTTTGATGAAGTTGTGAGCGGTCAACCATTACTACACACATACACACACACACACACACACACACACACACACACGCACGCACACGCACGCACACGCACGCACACGCACACGCACACGCGCACGCGCGCACACACACACACACACACACACACACACACACACGCGCGCGCACGCACGCGCACGCACGCACGCACGCACGCACGCACGCACGCACGCACGCACGCACGCACGCACGCACGCACGCACACACACACACACACACACATCCGGACATTTTTTCTAAATGTGTTTTTTAGGTGTTTTGAGACATACTGAACACGTTTTCATGAACATCTCGAAAAAAAAAAAATTTCACGAAAACAAAGCTTCCTCTATGAGGAAGCAAAATGGAGGAAGAGGTCCTGATAATAGGAGGGGACTTCAACGCGAGAACCGGAAAAATGGGGAGACGATATGAAGGTGTGGAGGAAGAGGTTGAAGGAAGAAAATCAAAAGCTTCTATAAATATTTGAAGTCGCTTTCGCCCGCGACATGCTTATTTTTACTTGTACAGGGCGTAAGCTTCACCAAATTGGAAAACGGACTTCAGATTCGTTCTTTGAGTGTTAAGATTAGTCTATACTGATTATTGACGCAAATGAGAAAGTAAGACATCAGACGGTTAACCTATCGATGTCATGCCCGATCGGAACAGTGGATTAGATCGGAGCGGTAAACCTCGGGGAAGGGAGGGGGGGATTCCTTGTTAGATGTACTAATTGGCACGTTAAAGTGTGGTCGTTTCTCGAAGTTAGATTAGTGTAGAGAATAGCGATAGGTAGTTAGGTAGGTTCGGTAGATAAGTAGCTTCGGTAGGTCTCAGGTTCGAGCCCCGCAACTGCAACTTCTCAAAAAGAAAAAAAAACGATTTTGTCCTGTGACATTATTCTTAGTCGCGATAGCAAACCACGATTTGCTATCTTAACAAACCACGATTTGCGATGTTAACAAATTTGCTCCGATGACAAATAAAACGTAGCAAATATTCTTTTGTCACTGTAACTAAATTATTTGCTATCACTATGCTGACATAGAAAATCTGCTGCAGTAGCGTGGGGTGAGTTGTCGTGACATAGAAATTTTTCTCCGTGTGGACTCCGAACCACCAGAATAATACAGGAAATAACACGTAGAAAACAAATTCGTGGTGTCAGCCTGGGATTCGAACCCGGGGACCCACGGATCGTGAGCCGAGGATGTTACCCATTATGCGTCTCTTTCCTTTTTAATTATTATGTGAATACTAGTGGTTGCCCGGCGGATTCGCCCGCGTCCTGTCCTGGCTCGTCACATCGCTCCTTTATAAAAAAATATCCATCCTACTTCCCGCCGTTCAATTTGGAAATCTTTTCTGAGTGATCACCTATACTGTGTAAACCGAACCTCTGAGGAAAATTTCAACTCTCTATCTATTGCCGTTCCAGAGATACAGTAACATCGGTTACAAACGCCCGCACCCCATCCCACCCCCTTGGGGGATGATTTTTGACAAATCCTTTCTCAATGGACCTCTACACCCTCTAAGGAACATATGTTCCAAATCTCATGTTTTTATCTTCAGTGGTTTAGGCTGTGCCGTGTCTGTCAGTCAGTCCGTCCGTCAGTCACGGAACAGTTTTATATATATTACTATAACAGTTTTTTATATATATAGATTTGTAAGCGTTGTCTAGTGCAAAATATGCGAGTCAATGAGATTAAATACTATGTCAAATTTCAAATTTCTACTTTGTTGAGCGATTCAAGTTTCTATTTTTTTGAGAAAATGTTTTGCACAGAATTCTCAAGGTTAACATCGATAAAAATGTTGATAAATGCATAATATTATTTGAGCTTTTCTGACATGCAATTTCGAAAAGAATTATTTAAGATTCACGTGAAATACATAGCTACTATTACAAGTCTTTTTTGAATGAGGTCGAACAATAAAAGTACAATAATGATTTTTCTTTTCCTCAATTCGTTTTGGGATACTAACTTGGAGAACCGTGGGATGCTGTCGATTGTACATTCCATGTGGCGGCGGTGGAACGTTTCGTTGTCCCGGTAAGACCGTCATCGAAAGTCCCGACAATGGATGGGTCGGATATGCTTGAGCATTGAACCTCGGTGCATTGTAAGGATTCGTTATCACGCGAGGCTCTTGTCGCAGTTGCTTCTTTATGCCCAGCTCCAATTCCAATCTATCGGGAATAACGAAAACTAATTAACGAGATAATAATAATAATAATATCAGTAATAATAGTGATATTAATAATAACAAGACACAGACGCCTTGTCAATCTGTATAATTTTTTTCTGTATCTGTATAATTGTTTTTTTGCTTCCTCAAAGACGAAGATACGGGACGGTGAAACATTTTTTTTCGAGATCTACATAGCACCAAGTTCAGAATGTGCTAGAACGTCCAGAAAAGACTTTTTTTTTCAAATATCCGGATGTGTGGGTGAGCGCCCGGGTTTGTGTGTTTCGGTGTTTGTGGGTGTGTGTGTATTTGTGTGGGTGTGTGTTTGCGTATTTGTGTGGTCGTGTGTGTGTGTATGTTTGACTATTCGTGTGTTTGTGTGTTTGGGTGTTCGGTGTTTTCGTTTGTGTGTTAGTGTGTTTGTGAGTTTGTGTTCGTGTTTGTGTGTTTGTGTGTTTGTGTGTTTGAGTGTTCGGTGTTTCCGTTTGTGTGTTAGTGTGTTTGTGAGTTTGTGTTCGTGTTTGTGTGTTTGTGTGTTCGTGTTTGTGTGTTTGTGTGTTCGGCTGTTTGGGTGTTTCCGTTTGTTTTTGTGTTTGTGTGTTTGTGTGCGTTTGCGCAAAAACTACCTACGATTCAGAGGAAGCAAATTGCAAGTTTCAACTCGTTTTCGAATTTGATTTATTCGATTTTCCATCTTCGTGAAATTTATAGTCTTGAGAATAATCTCTCCAAAAAATATTAACGTATTCACAAAATTGTCGGAGTTATTGAGATTTGAAAAGGCACGAGAACTATCGAGACTGCACGAAAAACTTTAACCGCGTTTTTCTCGAAACTGCCTGTTTGCAACTTAGGGCCAAGATATATCAGCAACAAATGAACCGATTGACTTTGAATTTGGAGGGCCAATTAAGACCACATCTCGCCGTAGTCTGAAAATTACGATTTACAGGGGAATAATGAGACTCAAAAAAAAGTGAAAAACTTGCAAATTTTCTAGTTTCATCATTTGGAAAAAAAAAAAAAAATTCCTAGTCCAGACGATAGGGACTCATTTACCGGATATGAATATGACTGGTTTTTTTTGTTTAATCACTAGAATAGCCTTAATCTCAGCCTAGATCGACAAACAGCAGTTCTACTACAGCGCAGCTTGCACCACCCCTAAGATTCAATATTTTGTGACAAAAAAATGCCATCATGATTTATTCGTATCGAAAAACACATTTACTCAGTGTAATTGCAACAAACCCACAAATTTCCTTTAAAACAATTTCTGAAAATTCACGTGAAAATGATTATATATTTACCGGTCATCGAGTGACAATCGTTTTGGGGAACCCGTGACTTCGTCGATGCGTGGCGGATACGTCAAATTGTTACGTGAATAATATTCGTACTCGTTGACCGACTGATTGGCGTTCGGAAAACGAAATCGCGAACCACCGCTCGCACCTTCCTCATTTCCACTATGCAACATTTCCGGATCCACGGCCGTTGAGTTACCCGGTGAACCGACCATCCCCGTCGTCTGAACGATCGTCTCGATTCTACGACCACGTTCACGACTGTTGCTTCTCTGTTTACGTTTGATTTTGGCATCGTCGTTTCGCGATCTATCTCTCCCAGGGGAAATAGACCTGACAAAGAAAAAAAAAACATTGATCGTTTACAACTTCTTTTACTCGAATCGTTTACTCGAGAAAGAATAAAATTGAACTTGTGTGTGTGCTTGTTTTATTTGCGTGACTTTGAAATGACCACTTGAATTTTGGGACTTCAGATGTTTCAACTTGAAGGACACATTTTTCTCAAATCAAAAAAATTAAATAATTGAATAAAAATAAAAATTTTCCGGCTCCCCTTAATGTCAAAGTAGAGAGCTGAAATTAATTATATATTAGACTAGGATATACGTGAGACTGGTCCTTATATAGGGCTCGGACGAATTTTGTTCCGCTATCCCCCCAGACTAGCTCTAAATAATTTTTAAAAAAGTTCCCTAAAATGGCAGCCCACAATCTTTGAAACCGGCTGTTCCCAGCAGGGGTCATTTTTACCTTTTGAAATACACAGGATTTTTTGACTCTCTGGTAAGATGCCTATTTGGGTCTCTTGAAATCATAGGTTGGGCTCGAAATTCGGAACGACTAATGTTCGGAACGGCCAAAATTCGGAATGCACAATGTTTTTGGAACGACAATGCTCGGAACGGTCAAGATTCGGAAAACGTATATATAGGTATAGTTGCGTACCTCGTCCGTCGGCCGCGAAACTACATTGCTCGGCTTTCGAGCTTTCCCAAGCGTAAACTATTGATGCTAGATATATGCCGTCAAGTCACTTTCTTGTAGGAAATTTTATTCTCTACAACGTTGTTCATGTGAACTTTCGGTCTATATAGCGTCTATATATATTTATATATATTTATATTTTAGTCTATATAGCGTCTATATATATTCGGTCTATATATATTCAGCCAGCGTTTGAACAGGAAGATAAAAATGTATTGATTTTCTTTAATACATATTTATGTATTAAAGTCCAAACGCTGAATGAATAACGCTATATAGATCAAAAGTTTATATGAACAATGTTGGAGAGAATTTAATTTTCTACAAAAAAAGTCCGCGAACGGCATACATCTAGTATTGATAGTTTACGCGTGCCGCGTGGTAAAGCTCGAAAGTGGAGCGATGTAGTCTCGCGGCCGGTGGACGAGGTACGCAGCTATACCTATATACGTATTCCGAATCTTGACCGTTCCGAGCATTGTCGTTCCAAACATTGCGCGTGCGCACGCGCGCACGCGCCCGTAGGTCCCAGGATTCGCATCGCGGGTTAGTGGAGTCGAGGCAGGTCCCACTCGACTCCCAGTTTAGTCCGGTTCGTCGATACCGGCTATACAAAAATTCACTGGCGCCCACCGGAAGCACGGGTGCAGGAACGGAGATGCGTGGCCGAAGTTGACGTGTTTACGAGGTTGGGTAAGTTCTCGTGGGGTATCGATCGTTATCGTTTGGCAAGAAAAAAATCGTCAAAAATACGTCACAATATATATATATATATATATATATATATATATATATATATATATATATATATATATATATTAGGGTGGGTCAAAAAAATCGACTATTTTTATTTTTACTTCTTTACCCGATAAGTAGGTTTCTAGACACCTTTAGATAATTCACAGCAAATTTGAGCTTTTTATTTAAATGTTAAGACCCTCCGCCACGCAGTTTTTCATTTTTTTTGCAGTATCAGAAGAAAAAATTCATATTGCTCTATCAACTGATATTTTGAAATAGCCTTCCTTCTATACCCATAGGAAATTGTCCGCTCTACAAAAAAGATCTCTTACAGTTTTTTCGTAAACCTTACTGTTTTGAAGATATTTACGGTTCAAGTTTTATCATTTTTCGACAAATTCCTGTTTTCCTTATGAATTTTGTAACTCGTTAACAAAAAATCATTATGGAAGGCGCAATGCTTAGTTTTGTAAAATGCGCGCTGCCCTACAAAAATGGTCTCTCATGAATATTCGATTGCATTAAGCGTTTCAAAGATATTCATCGTCGAACTTCAATGCACGCCAATTTTAACAGTTTTTGATTAATAATTCGGAAAATTTCAATTTAATTTATGAGTTTTAGGGAAATTCATACAAATTTGAGTTTCGATCGTAAGATTAACTATTATAGAAGTTCTTTGTTCGAAAATTTATTTGAAACTTTTGTTCTGATAATATTTTTATAAATTTTATCTCTAATAATTTAAAATGACGATCGTGATGTTATTTTATTTTAAAGCGTGTGTTCAGAACGTATTTCAAAACTTTTTTCTACATAGTATACATAGAATTTTTCGTTCTAGGGGATTTTTGCTTTGAATTCTATTAGAATCTAATTAGAATCGAATGGAATCCAAAGCAAAAATCCCCTAGAACGAAAAATTCTATGTATACTATGTAGAAAAAAGTTTTGAAATACGTTCTGAACACACGCTTTAAAATGAAATAACATCACGATCGTCATTTTAAATCATTAGAGATAAAATTTATAAAAATATTATCAGAACAAAAGTTTCAAATAAATTTTCGAGCAAAGAACTTCTATAATAGTTAATCTTACGATCGAAACTCAAATTTGTATGAATTTCCCTAAAACTCATAAATTAAATTAAAATTTTCCGAATTATTAATCAAAAACTGTTAAAATTGGCGTGCATTGAAGTTCGACGATGAATATCTTTGAAACGCTTTATTCAATCGAATATTCATAAGAGACCATTTTTGTAGAGCAGCGCACATTCTACAAAACTAAGCATCGCGCCTTCCATAATGATTTTTTGTTAACGAATTACAAAATTCATAAGAAAAACAGGAATTTGTCCAAAAATGATCAAACTTGAACCGTAAATATCTTCAAAACAGTAAGGTTTACGAAAAAACTGTAAGAGATCTTTTTTGTAGAGCGGACAATTTCCTATGGGTATAGAAGGAGGGCTATTTAAAAATATCAGTTGATAGAGCGATATGAATTTTTTCTTCTGATACTGCAAAAAAAATGAAAAACTGCGTGGCGGAGGGTCTTAACATTTAGATAAAAAGCTCAAAATTGCTGTGAATTATCTAAAGGTGTCTAGAAACCTACTTATCGGGTAAAGAAGTAAAAATAAAAATAGTCGATTTTTTTGACCCACCCTAATATATATATATATATATACACACACACACACACACACACACACACACGGGATTCTCACTCAGAGTGGGCATTAATTCATTTCCGAAAGAATTTGAAATGGAAAAGTGTTTTAAATACTCACATCCGAGTGGTTTTCTACTCGTTTGCCGGACAGATTCGAGTGTCGAACCATTTGTAAACAAAACACCGGCCGAGTGGTTATGTATCTAGTATTTATTTCCGATTTAAATACAAAATTCTTTTTCCCTTATGTTAAGTGGGTTGGGGTCGAAATCCAGAACGAGCGATGTTCATAACGGGCAAAATCCCGAACGCGCAATACTTCGAATGAAAATGTCCCGAACGGTAAAAATCCCGAATGAGATAGTAGCGAACGTATTATATGCCGTACGCCTACCAGTCGGCGCGGTTTTCAACAATTCCTGACTTTCGAGCTTTCCGACGCGGAAACTATCAATGTTCGATACATGCCGTCGCGGACTTTTTTATAGCGAATTAAATTCTCTATAACATTGTTTATGTGAACTTTTGGTCTATATAGCGTTGTTTATCCAGCGTTCGGACAGAAAAAAATAAAACGATAAGAAAATCGATGCATTTTTACCTTCCCGTCAAAACGCTGGTTAAACAACGCTATATAGACCAAAAGTTCACATAAACAATGTTGTAGAGAATTGAATTTCCTATAAAAAACTTAGTGACGGCATATATCTAACTGTCATAATTTACGCTAGTTTTTAAATTAAAGATAATTTAAAAAAATAAAAAACCGCCGCGGTTTTTGCCATTTCCTGACTTTGGAGCTTTTCCACACGTAAATTATCACAGATAGATATATGCCGTCACTGACTTTTTTATAGGAAATTCAATTCTTCTACATTGTTTATGTGAACTTTTGGTCTATATAGCGTTGTTTAACCAGCGTTTTGACGGGAAGATAAAAAATGCATCGATTTTCTTATAGTTTTATTTTTTTCTGTCCAAACGCTGGATAAACAACGCTATATAGGCCAAAAGTTCACATAAACAATGTTGTAGAGAATTAAATTGACTATAAAAAAGTCCGCGACGGCACATATCTAAAATTGATAGTTTACGCGTGGGAAAGCTCGGAAGTCAAGAAATGTTGAAAACCACGCCGACTGGTAAGCGTTCGGCATACAATACGTTCGCTACTATCTCATTCGGGATTTTTACCGTTCGGGACATTTTCATTCGAAGCATTGCGCGTTCGGGATTTTGCCCTTTCTGAACATTGCTCGTTCTGGATTTCGACCCCAACCCTGTTAAGTATTTATTTCCGGAATAAATACAAAATTCATTTTCACTCAGTATTTATTTCCGCAATAAATACAACTTTTTTTCACTCTGTATTTATTTCCGATTTAAATAACGAGTGGTTTTTCACTCAGTATTCAAACTCGAGAAAATAATGAGTGAAAATTCATTCGTTATTTAAATCGCAAATTGATACTGAGTGAAAAAGAATTTTGTATTTAAACCTGTATTTAAATACTTTTTTCACTTAAATGCGTCATCCCTGCTACGTGTACAAGGGCGATCGACTGTGATGTTAATTATCTCGGCTTTGGCTCGGGAGATTTTTTGTTTTTCCAAATTCAACAGACGCATAGGCATAAATATATTTAGTACACTGTATCCTGTACTGTAGCTTGTACACCATTAGAATTTCACGACAATTCATGGAAACCTGTTCCGTCCAAGAAGTACCTTAATTTTTAGCGTATTATTTTGCCAACATGAGAAACAAAACGAAAAAAAAAATATAAGAACAAGTACCTCGAACGTCGTCCCCGGTTGACGGATCTGGCTGTAGGGCGATCGACGCTACGGCGCCCGGACCGCGATCTCGACCTTGATCTCGATCGCGATCTTGATCTTGTCCACGATCGCGATTGCGATCTTGAATCGTATCTTCCACGATCGACGGGCGAACGCGATCTACGTGGCGACGATCGACATTCGCGGGATCGCGAAATTCTTCGTTCCCCACGTCGAAACGACGAACTGAATCTGTCCGAATTTGGTGAATCGCGCGAACATTTCCAACTGATATCGCGATCTCGACGATCGTCGTAACGGGTTCTCGAATAACGATTTCTCGGATCATTTTCGTCAGCCGGACCTTCGATTGTCTCACGATCGTGACTCGGATTTCTCGAGTACGTACGTTCCTCGTAATTCAAATGTCGAACCTGACTGTTTGGATATGAAGTTTCCGCGATTTCGCTGCTTTCGTGGGTCACAACGTTGTCGTCGAATCGCCAGCCTGGCTTATCCGCATCCTCGCCAGCCCGGAATCTACCATTTTCGTGTTGACAAACCGTCAAAACAATATTTATTTTCTTCGATATCTGAGATTTGAGGTAGGCCGAACATGTGTTGTTGGGTAGGAATCGAAATTCAGAACGATCAATGTTCAAAAGGTTCAACGGACGGAAAGCGCAATTCTTCGAACGCTTAAAATTCAGAACATGTACTTCAAGCTTTAAACTTAAATGATGCAACCCTTTTTTCCCCTAATAATCAAAAATGCAAGCAGAAGTTAGGGTTTGGGTCGAAATCCAGAACATGCAATGTCCAGAGAGAGCAAAATCCCGAAAGCGCAATGTTTCGAATGAAAATGTCCCGAACGGTAAAAATCCCGAATGAGATTGTAGCGAACGTATTATATGCTAAACGCCTACCAGTCAGCGCAGTTTTCAACAGTTCCTGACTTTCGAGCTTTCTCACGCATAAATTATCAAAGTTAGATATATGCCGTCGCTGACTTTTTTATAGTATATTTAATTCTCTACAACATTGTTTATGTGAACTTTTGGTCTATATAGCGTTGTTTATCCAGCGTTTAGACAGAAAAAAATGAAACGATAAGAAAATCGATGGATTTTGACCATCCCGTCAAAACGCAGGTTAAACAACGCTATATCGACCAAAAGTTTACATGAACAATGCTGTAGAGAATTGAATTTCCTATAATAAAAGTCAGTGACGGCATATATCAAACTGTCATAATTTACGCTAATTTTAAAATTAGCGATAATTTAAAAAAATAAAAAACCGCCGCGGTTTTCAACATTTCCCGACTTTCGAGCTTTTCCACGCGTAAATTATCAAAGTTAGATATATGCCGCCGCTGACTTTTTTTCAGGAAATTTAATTCTCTACAACATTGTTTATGAGAACTTTTGGTCTATATAGCGTTGTTTATCCAGCGTTTGGACAGAAAAAAATAAAACGATAAGAAAATCGATGCATTTCTACCTTCCCGTCAAAAACGCTGGTTAAACAACGCTATATAGACCAAAAGTTCACATAAACAATGTTATAGAGAATTGAATTTCCTATAGAAAAGTCAATGACGGCATACATCTAACTGTAATAATTTGCGCAAATTTTTAAATTAAAGATAATTTTAAAAAATTAAAAACCGCCGCGGTGCTTAACATTCCCTGACTTTCGAGCTTTTCCACACGTAAATTATCACAGATAGATATATGCCGTCACTGACTTTTTTATAGGAAATTCAATGCTCTACAACATTGTTTATGTGAACTTTTGGTCTATTTAGCGTTGTTTAACCAGCGTTTTGACGGGAAAGTAAAAATGCATCAATTTTCTTATCGTTTTATTTTTTTCTGTCCAAACGCTGAATAAACAACGCTATATAGACCAAATGTTCACATAAACAATGTTGTAGAGAATTGAATTTCCTATAAAAAAAGTCAGTGACGGCATATATCTATCTGAGATAATTTACGTGTGGGAAAGCTGGAAAGTCAGGAAATCTTAAAAAAACGCGGCTCGGCCATGTAGCCGAGCGGAGCCGATCCCCTACCACTGCGACGCGGCTACCGCATGCTGGCCTTACGGTGGGTAAGAGAGGGGATTGACGAGTTGACAGGTTTTGGCCCTTTGCTCCGGGGTTGGACGTCGCAGGTATAGATCATTCAGCCGTGATGTATATCAAATTTGACGGAGATCAGTTGAGTGGTTCGAATTTGACAGGAATTCAAGTTTTTCGATTATAAGCCTCTGCCGATTCAAAAAGCTGCAAGTTGCCATTTGCTTTCTTTGTTTACAAATGTGAACACTTTTTCAGTTCCTAAACAGTTTTTCAGTTTGAATGGTATTCGAATGTTAAATACTATGATCGATTAGAAATGAAAAAAGCTGCAAGTTGAAACTTGCAAATCGCTTCCTCATAATTTAAGGCAAACTGCAAGTTGAATCTTGCAATTTACTTCCTCTGAATTGTAAGTAGTGAACGAAGATTCCTTTATGAGGAAGCCAAAAGATAAGTGCTCTGTCATAGCTCCCTCATTCTTGCTTCTTCATGAAGGAATCTTCGTTCACTACTTACAATTCAGAGGAAGCAAATTGCAAGATTCAACTTGCAGCTTGCCTTAAATTATGAGGAAGCGATTTGCAAGTTTTTTTTAAATTTAACACGAGTGATCTCATAGCTCACGTTAAACTACGATCATGAATCTCCAAATACCTATATTGGGCGAAGACAATTGTTCAAGAAACAAAGTGAAATTACACGTTAGTGTTAAAGTTTACGACTGATACCGATCGATATTTCTTGTACTCAAAATTTCACAGTTTTCACAATTCGGTATAAATAAAGTAACATTCCATTTACAATCACGACTTTGACCTTGATATGTCCGTAACGCCAATCCACCACTAAACGAAAATTATGCATCGCATTAAGCATTATGACAAAAACAGTACGAATAATACATAACAAATGATTTCCATAACATGAAACTTTTACAAGTTATGGAGTTGTGAAAGTTACGTGGACCACCTTGTGGATAATTCACGATCCGTTTACGACCAAATATAATCTCTTCATAAAATACCTGGCTGCACGATTTGCCCGATCGGCATCCCGGAGCATCACCAACGGGTCGTAAGACGATCTCTCACGGCTTCTATCACGTTCTCTGCGCTCACCGTCGTCGTAATTCCGACGTTCCCGATCACGCTTCTCCGATGATCCTCTCTTCGTTATACCTACAAAACGTTCGAACATTTTTCGCATGCGAAAAAAAAATCAATTATCATCACTACGAAATTCGTCGAAACTCGAAAAATATTTCGTTACAACGTGTAGCCTTATCGTTTGTAAGAGACCTCATTGTTATTAAAATGCGAAGCTTTGTATTCGGGCAAAGCAACAGAGACGACGGCGGAAAAACGAAAAAGGGCAACAAAGAAAATATAATCATGTGAATTTTTTCTTTTAACATTTTACAATGAAAAAAAGTTGAGAGAACAGTTTTTTTTTAATCGAAAATCATTGAAAACTTAACGATAAAAAAAATTGTGGTGATCAAATGGCGAATCGAATTCATGAAAGTAAAACCTCTTGAGAAGATGTAAAACTTTTCTTGCTTCGTAGCGAGCGCCTATAACGCTCATGGCAGATAACGAACGAACGAAAAAAAGGTTAAGCATCACCTTAAGGGGGTGGGGTGGGGGCCGGTTAAGGGTTTGCAATCGATTTTTTTTCTTTTCTTATAGTTGAATATCTGAAGAATATAGTCCCAAAATTTGACGTCAATCACAGCAAAACCCTCGAAGTTATTGACTAGTTAGTCCCGTCTCTTCTAACACTGTAGCTCCGACAGCTGCGGGCGATCGAAAAAGCAGTGCGCAGCTGACCAGGAGCCAGCATAAGGCAAAAACTTGAAGAAAAAAAAAAAGGCTGAAGGCATCGAAGGTGCTGCAGGAAACTGCTTCTCTATGGAGCTGGAATTGATGATTCAGTGTCAGTTCAAACACAAAAAAAAAGTCTTCACTTTCATAGATTTTAAAATTGAAAACGCGTTTTTCTCAATACCACTTTCCGAAAGTCCGTGTTAACTACCATTTAAAAACTACATTACCGATTCATTTCAAACTTGGTACACACTTGCTACATATGAAATACCTCCCCCAAACGTTGAGTTTTAGAATTTTTTTTTACATTGAGGTTTTTACAATGGGGGTTTTCCACTTACAAAATGACGGAATTTTCCGTAAAAGATAGCAGTTTTCACTTCAAATGACCACCGAAAATTTTTAAGTGAAATAAAAAATAATAATCAGGGAACTGAGGGGGGAGGATTTGACGATACCTTCACTAAATTTAAATGATCTTTGATTTCAGATAATTTTCAGCTGAGATACAGTTAACACCGCAAATCGTTTTTTTCCCAAAGACGTTCTTGGAATAGCATTGTCACCGTCTTGTTTGTTGATGTTTTCGAATTAAAAAAATTACAGACTGTTATTGGAATGACACTTGATAATTTACAAAAGGTTTGAATAAATTTGTTCTATCCATATTTATAAAAAAAATTTGCAAAAAAAGTTTCTTTTTACACTAAAGCCCTTACCCCCACTCCCCCCCCCCTTAAAATTTAACAAATCTAGGAGACGCCACAACGATCGAAGAACTTTGCCTTCTTTTTCACAAATGTACTTTGAGGTTCCAATTTTTAGAATTCGATTTTGCCTTTGATTAAAGGGGTAACGGCTAGTCAGCATTTTTTTAATATTAATTTTTTTCTTTTATCATTTTCTACAAGTACAGCATTTCAAAAGTATTCTCTGAAAATTTTAGACAACTGGAAGCATTATACATGAAGGTATACAACTTTGAACTAGGCCGCGTCGAGCGAGTTAAACTAGACAGTTAGCGTTGAAATGTTCCTTCGTTTGTCAAAAAATCTTGGTGCAAGATTTTCAAATTATATTGGCGACGTCGGAAGCTTTAATGTAAGTCCTGAATGCATTTTTTTATTTGCATGTAAATTGAACTTAAAACTTTAAACTCCAGAACAGCTTAACCGATCGTTTTAAAATTTGTATCACTTATTCTGTGTATAATTGTCCCCAGGATGGACGAAGGATTTCCATTTGCGGTAAATAGTTTTTTTTTACAACCGAAAACATGAGTGAAATTGGGGCCCAAAAACAAACTTCGACTTTGAACATCCGCCATTTTGTCTAAACTCGAAATTTTCATTAACCCTCTGTCTGTCCTGGGCCAAATGTGATTTACTAATGATATCCGTTTTTTCTTGTTCCAGATGATCCAGTGATGAGCTGCAGTGATCACCGCAAAACACTTTTTTTTACTCCTCGCAGACGTATTGTATCTTCCTTGAATATCATTATTTTTTAATAAAAATATTATGGGAACTTCTCGAAATATTGATTATTCATATGGGATGACAATTTTCCCATAATAATAACACCCGTTTGAAAAAAAAATTCCGAAAAAAACGTTTTTTTCGAGGTTACAAGTAGCTAAACCATTAACACGGTTTTTTTTCTTCATCTTCAAGACTATCAAGATTTAAAATGAGAACTTTTTTGTTGCTGTTGTACAACAAACATTAAGTAAACCATTTTTTCCGTCAGTTTCCAATGATTTTTGTTTAAAAAAAAACATTAACCATTTTTTATTGTAAAACAAAAAATATTCTGATTTCAAGTGATCTTATACCTTAGCTGGCACACCGGAGTCAACAAGCTTCCAAACGACAGCAACCGTAATGCAAGACATTTGTTCTTCATTTTTAACCGACTTCAAAAAAGGAGGAGTTTCTCAATTCGACTGTTTGTCCCTTTTTTGTGTGTATGTTACGCGATATCTTCGTCGATTGTGAACCAATTCAAATGATTATTTTTTTATTGTGCATAGGTTATATTTCGAGGGTGGGCTCATTCAATTTTTTTCAAATTATTATTTATTTATTTATTCTTTAAAGGTTACGCGATATCTTTGCCGATCGTGAACCGATTTCGATGATTCTTTTTTTATTGAATAGGCTATTCGTGGTACTATTCAATAAAAAATTGATACTCTCGAGACGAGTACCTTTTTTTTCTTTAATAAATAATAATGAAACTTGGCACATGGGTTCCAATGATTACCACTAAAAATCAAAAAATAAAATTAATTTTTTCAAAAAAAAATAAAAACCGACTTGAAAACTTTGCTTATATGTACAAACTTAAACTGAAAAGTTGAAAATAATATTTTTTATTACTTCAAAGGAAAGTGCATTGAAGGACAATATACACAATTATTCATACTTGAATTTTTACGGTATCTAGTCAGTTATTTTTGGTATGGTTTTAGTCAGTTTAATATCAATCGCGTCCGATATCAGCTAGGCCAATATGAGCTAATTATAATAATCCTAATATTAGCTTACGTGATATCGGAGGCGATTTAGGTGTTCCACGCAGTAAGGCACACCGAATTTACGATTGTATGCGATCGATTTTTCATGAAAAATTGATGAGAAATCCTTAACGTAGGGTATCGTTGAATTTGTCTTTAAAAAAAAGGAACAACTTCAGGTGGTTCAAAAGTATTGTTCCCATTTCAAAAAAACTGCCGTTGTGTTTGGAGCATAATAACATGAACTGTAAGAGTATCGATTTCATTAGCACTAAGTGTCCTCCTTCAAAACCTACAAGTTACAGCTGACCCATTTCGTTGTCACCCCTTTTCCTGACGAGTTATTCGACCGTACTGTTTCAAATGGGGCACCCTGTAATAGCTATATTTTTTATTTTTCTTCCCCCTCCGTAACTCTTACAAAAATATGTTTTCAAAGTTGAGACTTGGAGAGATTTTGTGTCACATAGGTGTCAATGTACGGTGACAATTTGGGATCGATACATGCTGGGGCAGATTTCACATACTTAACCGGCTTGGTATCTTATCAAAACTCGGGCCGAAGTTCGATAACTTAGTGAAAAATGAAGATAATTCAATTTTCGAAGCGGCATTTTAAAAAGGACATATCAGGCTTGATTGTGCTTCCTTAGAATGATTTTTGCGATTGTTTTGAGCACGGTAAATTGGTTTGAAAATGGCCATTTTTTGACTTTTTTCATCTGTGTTCAACCGGCTCCAAGGCTTCTAGAAATTTTGTTCGTTAATTTTGTTTGGGATATCCTTGAAACGGTAACCAATAGCTTCAATTTCATTTTTTAGAAAACTTCGTGCGATTTATTTTGAGGCAGTTATGATTGTTTTTACCTCAAAACGATCATTTTCAAAAAAGGCAAAGCAACTAAAAAACTTTGAGGTTGAAACAGGATTGTGAAGAGGGAAATAAGTTGCGGACCATCATGTTGAATCGAGTGGAATTTTTTCAAAATTTTCCTTCGAAATTTTTTTTTTCACTATTTTGGGTCGAGCCTCTAATAATTTGAGCGACTCAAACTCGTAGAATATTGAGTTCGAACTCGATTATCACGGGCGAAAATTTTTTTATTTGAACATTTTGAGCCTTTTATAATGTTTTCAAAATTTTTTTGCCACATTTTTTTTATCGAAATTTGAAAAATCGTAAAAAACAAATTTATATTAATTGTGTTACTTTATTTGAACGAAATTCTTGTCGAAAAAGCCGCCTTTTACTTTCAGCCAAAAAAATTTCGAAAAAAAAAAATGTGGCAAAAAAATGTTGAAAACATTATAAAAGGCTCAAAATGTTCAAATAAGAAGATTTTTTCCCGTGATAATTGAGCCCGAACTCAATATTCTACGAGTTTGAGCCGCCTAAATTATTAGAGGCTCGACTCAAAATAGTCAAAAAAAATTTCGAAGGAAAATTTTGAAAAAATTCCAGTCGATTCAACATGATTGTCTGCAACTTTTTTCCATCTTGACAATTTTATTTCAACCTCAAAGTTTTTTAGTTGCACTGCCTTCTTGAAAATGGTCGTTTCAAGGTAAAACCAATCATAACTGCCTGAACAAAAATCGCAAGAAGTTTTCTAAAAAATGAAATTGAAGCTATTGGTTACCGTTTGAAGGATATCCAAAACAAAATTAACGAAAAAAAATTCTAGAAGCCTTGCAACCGGTTGAAACAGCCGAAAAAAGTTTAAAAAAAACGGTCATTTTCAAACCGGTGTACCATGCTCAAAAAAAAAAATCGCAAAAAATTTTTTAAGAGAGCAAAATCAAGCCTGATATGTCCTTTTTGAAATGCCGCTTTAGAAATTCGATTATCTTCATTTTTCACTAAGTTATCGAACTTTTCGTGCGGCTCGGAATTTCGTGAAGTGTACCCAAACTATTGGCCGGGAGTGTATATGAGGTGTTCCACCCCATTTCGAACGGTCAAAAAGTTTTGCATTCCCGAAAAAATTGAAATTTGGTCAAATTATTCAATTAGACGAAAAAAAGTAGTGTGGATTTTTTCAGATTTTTTGGATCGCATTCTTTTGAGTTTTTCAACATTTCAAAATTTTCTAAATAACGTTATATATTGAAAGCATACGATTAAACAGAAAAATGTTTCAGACAAAAAAGTTGCAGTTTTCCATAAACTTTGTGAAAACATTCATCTTGGAATTTTTCGAGTTCAAAAAATGACCATTTTCATCAAAAATATACGAAAATAATTTTTTTCGGTCGGTATGTCACCTTCGATTTATCTCAAAAAATTCCTGAAAATACTCTGAAATGTGTAAAATACACACGTATTTTTTTTGTCATGGCTCGATTAGTTGTTCCTAAGCTATGCTTTGGTTTATTAATAATATTTATTAAAGTTTTTTTTTAGAAAAATCCATTATTATGGAAAATCATAATCTCCCGAATTGTTTTTCTCAAATTCACAGATGAGAGAACATTTACAATAATAATATTAATGTTTTTGAGCTTATTGGATAATCGATAACGTAGATGGAACTCCATTGAACTCGTTCGAAAGCTACGCTCTATAATCACTCGTTCAAAAAATTCAATGATTAAGTGAATAATTTTCTGTCCTAACATCATATTTTTTTATTATTGTTGTGTAAATGAATCACAACGTAAGAACTGGGAAAAAGTGAAGCATAAACAGATCGTTGCGAGTTATTTATTTTTCCAGACTCGGTGAGTTACGAAGTCCGTGGCGAGCGAATATATTTTGCATTGGAGAATCCCATCCAGTCCTGGTATAATGCAAAGGTGTTTTTGGGTCTTCGGTACAGCTTTCACTCGCTTAAATCTCGATTCCATCTACGTTATCGATTATCTATGCTCCAATAAGCTCCAAAACATTAATATCATCATTGTAAATGTTCTTTCATCTGTAAATTTGAGAAAAACAATTCGGGAGATTATGATTTTCCATAATAATGGATTTTTCTAAAAAAACTTTAATAAATATTATTAATAAACCAAAGCATAGCTTAGGAACAACTAATCGAGCCATGACAAAAAAAATACGTGTGTATTTTACACATTTCAGAGTATTTTCAGGAATTTTTTGAGATAAATCGAAGGTGACATACCGACCGAAAAAATTATTTTCGTATATTTTTGATGAAAATGGTCATTTTTTGAACTCGAAAAATTCCAAGAAAAATGTTTTCACAAAGTTTATGGAAAACTGCAACTTTTTTGTCTGAAACATTTTTCTGTTTAATCGTATGCTTTCAATATATAACGTTATTTAGAAAATTTTGAAATGTTGAAAAACTCAAAAAAATGCGATCCAAAAAATCTGAAAAAATTCACACTACTTTTTTTCGTCTAATTGAATAATTTGACCAAATTTCAATTTTTTCGGGAGTGCAAAACTTTTTGACCGTTCGAAATGGGGTGGAATACCTCATATATATATATATATATATATATATATATATATATATATATATATATATATATATATATATATATATATATATATATATATATATATATATATATATATAAACAATGTTGACCTGTTTTGGCAGCACCAATCCCCACATGTCCACGACTAGGACTCCGTTCGTATTTGTCTCTTCTATCATCCGAAAATCTCGATCCACGTTTATGCCGATCCCAACCGGTTCCCTCGTCTCCTCTTCTCGGGCTACGACTTCGGCTTCTGGTCCAACTTCGACTGTTACTACGGCTACGACTACGATCTCTGTCCCAAATTCCCGTGGGACTGCCGCTGCGTCTTCTCGACCTAGATCGACGTCCAGGACTGGATCTTCGTCGATTGTCCGATGATTTAATCGGGCTCTTCAAGCTTCTCGAGTCTCTGTCGTCGGGTCTTCGACGATCTTTCGATTCTTTGGTGATTGTCGAGTGACCGTTTCCACGATATCCCGCAGATCCACCACCCGCACGATCGTCGTTACTCACGGTTCGTCTATTATCGTCCTTATCACATCGCGACGGACTACTTCGTCTGCGTCCGCGATGATGATCGTAAGTTGGCGATCTCGATCTTTCATCCTTGTCCAACGACGATCTTCCTGCGTTTTCCGAATGTCGATCAGCGTCTCTGACAACAATCGCACTCGAGTCCGTGCGAATCGGCGATAACGATTTTGGCAACCGGATCGGCGATATTTTCGATCTCGGACGTTCGAAATTTTTCGAAATTTTTTCAATTTCCACGGATAATAATGGCGGTGTCGTGGATTCCGAATAACGAACATCCGAGTCAATCATTTTCTCATCCTCGTGATTATCCAAAGTTGTAACCTTCGTCCCGTCATTTTTGAACAAATCGTTTGGCAAACTCATTGACGATGAATTTTTGTCAATTGCCATTGTCGATTTAACATCTTCGTTCGGTTTTTTAATCAACAATTGTTTTGGAATTAGTTTGAATTTATTGTCACTCAAAATTTGTTTCGTCTCGTTCATCATTGTTGAATCATCGGTAACGAACGATTTTATGATTTTTCGATCGTCATAAGTTATCACAGTTTTATCATTGGATTCTTCGATCGACGTCACAGCTGTTTTTTTCGTTTCTTCATTCGCATATTCGGCGAACATGTCCATTCGCAATTTTTTCATTGCCAATGATTCAACGCTTCGTACATCACCATCGTCGATTTGGTTGCCATTTTTTTCATCGACCACGTCGACGACAGTCGTCCAATTTTCCATGTTCCTATTCGTCGTTTCCGTTTCCGTTTCTACACGATCGTCGGTTATGTTGTTTACAATCGAGTCGAATATTTGTAATTTTTTTTCTCCCAAATTTTCGTCAATCGCGGAATTTTCATAATCTGCCGAATTTTTCATATTATTCTTATCAATTCTTCGAATTATTTCATTGGCCGTTTGAACGTTTGTGATACATTCCGGATCTTCGGATTTTACGGACAGACCCGGTGAACTCGGACTGTAAAGCGTTCCGTTTCTCTCGTTTGTCAATAAAGTTACGTTCACATGTTTTTTCATAATTATTTGCGAATCATCGATCGGCAACCACAAAGTTTCCGAGCATTTTTTTCTTTCGTTCGACGTTGTGGAAACAATTGAATCGTCGACATAGTTTTTCATCCGCGTGTCCGATGCGTCATCGATGATTTTCGTTGAAATTTTCGGATCGTTCGAATTCGAATTTATCGTTAAATTTTCGGTGATTACGTCGTCGGGGGCTTGCCACGATGCACGAACGTCTGATTTTTCATCGTCTTGAATAATCGATTTTTGTTCGGATATGTCCCAACGGCTCTTGCGATTTTTTTTCGTCGTGACGATGGTGGAATCGACGACGTTGGATCGTAAAATTTCACGAGGATTTTCGATGTTCGACAAGACGTCGTCGCTCGTTATCAACGATTTTTCCGTATCGCAAACAATTTTCGTGGACGTTTTACAATCGTTCGATGAAAAATTTGTTTTCATAGATTTTTCATTGTCGTAACAATCGTCCTCGGATTCCCAGCCTTTTGTTTTACCCACGAAATTATGTTTTTTATTTTTCATCGACGATTGTTCACGTTCCTCATTCTCCTCCTCGTCTTCCCAAATTCTTATCGAACAAACGCGCATCTGCGATTCGCGTGTTTCGCGTCTAGTCTCACGCAACACAGGCACATAAGTGTCGTTGACACGATCGTAAATAACGTCTTTCGACCATTTTTTACACGTAATTTCGGCAGTTTCGACAATTTTGTTTTTAACTATTTCCAAATTTTCACGAACATCGTCCATGCTGTCGCATTCCCAATCGTTCGTCGAAACAATTTTACGTCCGACTTTGTCCAATTGGGTCAACGATGGCACGTTCAACGTATCGAAATCCGTGTTTACCCATTTTTTACGTTTACTCGTTGTCGAATTATTTTTATTGATTTTTTCATCGTTATTACGATCCATCGTACGTGTTTTCAAACATTTTTTCGTATTTTTCCAATCGTCGATTGTATTGTCGCGAATTTTTTCCGTCGACGATGTGGTCGAACTTGGGGAACTCGTGATTGTACTAGTGCTGGTTGTGGTTATCGCGCTTTCGTTCGATGAACTGCTACCGCTCGAACTGCTGCTGCTCGAACTGCTGGCGCTCGAACTGCTGGTGCTGGTGGTACTGCTGCTGCTGCTGCTGCTGCGGCTGCTCGAGCTGGTGCTGCTGCTACTTCGACCCTCGCGAGCTTTCGGTTTTTTTTTTATCTCACGTCGTTCAGATCTCGTGATTTTCGTTTTGGTCGGTGATGATTTTTCACGTTCGTCGTTTTTCGATAATGTTTTCGTATCTTCGATAGATTTTACGGATTTTACAATTTTCGATTTTGATTTTTTTTGCGATTTTTTTTTCATTTCTCCAACCTCCGCGGTCGATGATTTATCGTACGGGGGGGATGAACGTTTACGTATTATCGCGATCGAATCGTTTTCCCAATCTTCCGTAGTTAATTTACGATCATCGGTGAGGAACGATTTTTTTTTCGTCGACGAATCACGATGAGACGAGCCATCGTCGATCGATTCGACATCGTCCATCATTTTATTTTCACGATTCACAGATTTGTCCCACTGGATTGTGCAATTATCCGATTTTTTCATCGTTGTCCTAACGTCATCGTCGTTTTTCGTCGTTGCGGTTTTCGTTTTTTCACCGATTTTCATTGTTTCCAACGTGTTATCACGATTTTTTCGTGATTTCGCGATTACGCGATTACGCGGATCGTCGTCGGTCGTCGATATCGTGGATTTCGTCATTTCCGGTGTTTTTTTTGAAATATTTTTTTCACGACGACACGATTCACGCGCGATCTCATCGCTCGACGATTCCGAACTCGCTGCTGCCGTGCGTTTGCGTTTTTTTTTACAAATTTTCGAACGTTTTGTTTTGCGTCTCTTTTTTTTTCCGTTACGACGTCGTTTACGGTTTTTCGTATTGTCGTCGTCTTGGTCGCTCGTGCTGCTGCTGCTGCTGCTGCTAGTGCTGCTGCTGCTGCTGCTGCTTCGGCTGATGCTGCTGCTGCTGCTGCTAGTACTACTGCTTTCTCGACTCGTCGTCGACGATAATTTTTTTTTACGTTTTTTATTTTTACGTTTTTTACGTGTTTTACGTATTTCATCAGGTTTTTTCGTCGACGAGTTAATGGATTCGGACGATGATGTTGATGCGTCCGTGTTTCTCGACGAATCACATTTTTTAACTGTACCATCCATTTTTTTTCTCGTCGTTTGTGATTTCGATGAGGCGTCGTCGTCGTCGTCGTCGTCGTCGTCGTCGTCGTCGTCGTCGTCGTTGTCGTTGTGATGATCATTGTCGTCGCTCGTGCGTTCGACTTTTATGACAACATTTTGCCAATCGTTCGGTACGCACGCACCACCAGTCTCATCGTCGAGCCGTGACTTTTTTTCCGTTACAATCGAATTGAAACTCGACGTTTGACGATCACTGTCGTTCGGTGATGGAATCGATGAAGTCGTGCGTCGTCTTTTCCGCGTCGACACAATTGCATCTTTCGTCATTTTCGACGTTGTATCACCCATTTTCACGTCATCACGATCAAAATCGAAATCTAGATTTATCGTCGTTGGATTTGCGTCGATGGTCGATGAAATTTCGACAATTTGCAAATTTTTCGAATCATCATCGGTAATCTTGCTTGTTGTCGGTGCATCGTTGTTCGTCACCATTTTCATGAATTGCTCGTATTCGGAAACGAGTTTTTCCACTATCACGGGTTCCATTGTTGTCACGGGGTCGTTGACTTTCGTCGATTGAATTTTCGTGATTGGCGGCGATGACGGATCATCATCGTTTTCATTTGGCAATGACACGATCGGACAATCGAGTTTGTCTGCAACGATAAAAGTACATTTTTATTTATTTTTCTTTCTTAGGTCGGACATTTTTATTCATTTTTTTTGTGGATCTTCATGTCGACGTGTTTGGAATGTGCTGAAGCGTCGATGAAACACATCTGAAGGAAATTAACGAATGTACCAGGTGTGTATAAGCTCAAGTCCGCTGGATGCTCGTAGATAGCGTTAGTCAGGGTATTAAGGGATCATCCTAGTGTGAAATTTTTTAATAATCGATTTTTTTTTCTTTTTCATTATCCGATGTGTAATAAACATTCTCACCAATTTTCAAATCGAAATTCGAATTATTTCGGTCGCTACAGCCTTTTTTAGAAAAACGATTGTAGCGTAACCTGGTGCGTCCGTCCGCCGTTGAACCGTTTTTGCTTTCGATATCCAGTATGGATACGCCTAAAAAAATTGTGCTAATGAATAGAAAAGGCTCGAGGAGCAGACCTACACGACGGGAAACAAAAAGGTCCGCGAGGTTCCCTGTATGGACCCGGCATCGCCGATTGATCGTAAGTAGACGATTTATATGAAAATTGCTCACTCCAAACTTTAATCGCGTTTTGCTCGGAATGGTGTTTTCAAAAACGGTGGCCACTCTCAAGGGAACAGTTTTCAAGCAATCCCTTTGAAATTTGGACTGAACATTCTTTATGTCATTCTCTATGTCTCCATGGAAGCTTTTTTTTCCGAAATCTTCTATTTTTTTTCGAATAATCGTCGAAAAAATAGGCTAAATTCATAAAAATTTCATTAAAAAAAAAAGCTTCCATGGAGACAGAGGCTTTCCTACAGATTAATAATCTTCTTGAAATTTTGGTTCAGATCAAAATTGCGTCCGCAATCATGGCCACCGTTTTGGTTTCTTCTTTTTTTAACGCCATTTTGGAAAAATAAAAACAATGTTAAAAATAAATAAATCAATTTTGAAAAAATTATTTTTATGTCACGCTGTCCGTAAAAGTGCGGTTTTACGCTCACTACGTTCGGTTCAAACCGCATTTACGGACCTTGTGACATAAAAATTCGTACGACACTCGTACGAAAAACGTTTTCTGGACTCGTGTGATTGCAATACTCGCCTTCGGCTCGTTCTGCAAACTCACACTCGTCAGAAGAAAAATTTTCGTCCTAGTGTCATAATGTACTATTTATTCTCCATCAGTGCTGTAATTTGTAAAAAAAAAATCAGACCGATTAGTTTATCCTAATCATCAAGAAAAAAAATCGCGAAAATCTGCTATTTTTAGGGGGGTCACACTAGGATGATCCCTTAAGCTACTGTCCACCTGACATCTTTTTTTTTTTAATGAGTTTGACGTCTATTAACGTTAATAAATGCACATGATCAGCAATTTAACAACATACATTTTTCCTCTAGTAGTCATTTTCGAGATTTTCATCTGAATAATCTATTCGCGAATAGATTTTGACCCAAGATTTTTTGGTATTGCATTTGGTCCGAATTCATCGAGATTTTTTCATTTCACATTTTGAATTTTCGAAAAATCAATTTTATCATTATTAATCCGGACACATTTGACCGATTTGGGTTCCAACTTTCCAAAAGTATGGAACATTTGTTCGACCGCGACATGCATGAAATTTGGCCGAAATCCGCGGAATGATTCGCATTTGACAAAAATTCAAGTTTTTCAATTTTGAGCTTCCAACGATTGAAAAATATTTTACTTGCCATGCTCAATCTAACGGACTTGGCTTATGGAATGGGGTTTCATCGAAACATTGAAATACAATTATGAATATCGATCGATACAATCGACTAACAATCAACGTCATTTGGATGAATTTGAAGAAAAAAAAAGTTGAAACTTGCAATTTGCTTCGTCTGAATCCTCATCAGTGAACCATGATTCCTCTATGAGGAAGCCAACGAAAAAATTCTCCCTCATAGCACCCTCATTCTTGCTTCCTCATAAAGGAATCTTCGTTCCTTACCTCAATTCAGACGAAAGAAATTGTTAGTTTCAACTTAAACATATTTTTTTCAAATAACCTTTATTGCAAGTTAATCGTATCGATCAATAGTCATCATTGTATTTCAATACCCCCTTCGAAAAAAAAAAGTACGAGAATTTGATTTTTTTGAAATTCTACACACATTTTTTTTTTTGTGTACTTGATTATTATTATCATTATTGGCTGTACTTTGAATCATGTTGCGTATGTTATAAACAATTATAGGAAAATAATCTACAAAAGAAGCGGGGTGGAGGGGGGAAGGGGGGTGTAGTCGATTCTGCAACGTCGTGGCTAGTTACGTTGTCGACAAGTTTATTCCGCCAGTTTGATTTTCCATCTGCCCACGGGATCGTATGGACTCTACTCCAACTTTTTCTTTTCACCAAATTTCTCGAAAAAAATAATTGCCCGAGTAATGCTGAAACGTTCAACTTTGAACAAGACACCAAATTACCTTTAAGTATGAACTACGATTTAAAAAATATATATATATATATATATATATATATATATATATATATATATATATATATATATATATATATATACCCGGCACACCGATATATATTCTTACGTCCGGGTCGACACCATGCCATACTATTCATATTTAATCATTTTTCTTTTGGGGATTACTATTTCTGAAATATTAAAATTAAATATTATTATTCGATAATTTTCGTGACGAACGTTCGTTCTCACAACGAACGAACGTTCTCACCGCAATACGATCAGAGTGCACGGTGAACAAGCTTCATTAAGCATTCTCATCGTCCATGCGAAATCGTAAAACTATTATAATTAAAATATTATTATTATTACATTTTCTGCGTGACGAACACTCGTTCTCTCGACGAACGAACGGTCTCACCAAAAATATGAACCGAGTACGGTGACCAAGCATCGATAAGCGTTCACCGTCCACGTGAGTCGTCTCGCGCGCGATAAGAAACTGCGCCGGACATTTCGAAACTGCAAAAACCGTGGGATATAAATTTTTCACTAACAGCATTTTTGATGGATGCTGTTAGTAGGGGAATCTCCCAAAACGTCTTGCTCGTTGCATCAAGCATCAAAACAATTTAGTATTCATCGGGAAGTCTGAGCTGCGCGTTCTTAATAAAAGCAAAGACTTAGAATCGCGACAGTAACCTCGTCGATGCTCGGTTACCTCACCTGACGAGAAGATACCAAAGTGTATTCAATTTATATTTTAATACCGGAGTTTAATACCAAAGTGTATACTGCAGTGTACAATACCAGCAGTTTAAACCATTGTTAAATTCATTTAGAATATATCTTTTTTTATTGTTAAACAATCACTGAGTTCGCGGAGTAAATTTTATACATCCTCACACCCTAGCGGCTTCGAGGTGTTCCATATTTCTCCGCTTTCTCTGAAACTTTTTTTTCCGTATTGTGGTGCTTAGACCGCCTTGCATACAATATCTTTTGCTCAAGATTTGGGTGTGCTAGATCGCCTTGCGTGCCAATCTTGTCCCCTAACTCTCGCTGTGCTAGATCGCCTTGCGTGCGAGAGGTATTTCTCGGCGACCGGGTGCTAGATTGCCTTGCGGTCGGTTCCCGAATCTACAACTAAGTACGAGATTCGGTCGTGCTAGATCGCCTTGCATACCGATCTTGTTCCCTCATACGCGTGGTACTAGACCGTTTTGCACGCGGGTACTTCAAACATTCTTGAAGTCGATCCATTCCCTCCACCCATAACACTCTCACGAGGAGCTTCACGCTCATGGGCAAACGGCGAGGGGGTGTGAAGTTTCAAATCCGACGTGCAATAGCGATCGCATTGGGCCGATCTCCCGGCAACAAACAGCAACTGCGCGTCGCAGTCGCTGCAGTGGTCGAATCTTCGGGACTCAGCCCAGCGGTTCTGCCCGTGGCTCGAGTGACCCCACGAGTGATCGCACCAATCACTCCCCAAACACCGGAGATGACAACGATCGGATTACGACAGGATCCGGAAGTAGTCACAATCGATTAGACTACCAACGAACGGTAAGTCATTTTCATCACTACCCATCGGTTATTCGACAATCGCTCCTATCCCTGGCGAGCACATTCTCGCCTCAAAAGGAGCAAACCCTTTAATATGATGCGTTCTCATCTTAATCACAAACCCAGGACGTAACAATATATATATATATATATGAGCGATTCCACGAGACTTCAGCCACTCAAAAAAAAATTTTCCACAAATAATTTTAAGAAATTGAGCTATTTTTTTGCAATATATTCACCGAGTGCCGATTTAAAAAATTTTTTTTTACGGTTTTATTGTTAATTAACGTTTTTTTGTATTTCTCCATTCAAATGGCTGTATCTTTGGCAGGATTTGACGTATTTACATTTGTAAAAAACGAAAATCTGCGTCTTTTTGAGGCCTTCCAGAAAAAAATTACTTTAGATGCTATTGAGCAAGTTGCACGTCCGTTTCAGGGCAAAATATGCAAACATATGTTTTTTCTCAAAAAATGCATTTTTAATTTTTTTTTCAAAATTTCCCCAAATTCTGAATACGAAAAAAGAATTTTAGGTATTATTAATATCGTGGGACCGGCAATCGGTAATGCGTAATTTTACCGATTTCATTAATAGATGTTTTACAGTTTGATTTTTTGGGTGGGGCTCGAAGTTCCGAATGAGCAATGTTCAGAAAGGCCAAAATTTCGAACGCGCGATGCTTCGAACGACAATGTTACGAATGGTTGCGGCGTAGAATGAAATTGTTTCGAATGGTCAACATTTCGAATCGCATTGTAGCCTTCCGAACGCCTACCTTTCGAGCTTTCCCACGCGTAAATTATGAAAGTTAGAGATATGCCGTCGTGGACTTTTTTATAGGAAATTTATTTCTCTACAACATTGTTTATGTGAACTTTTTGTCTATATAGCGTTGTTTATCCAGCGTTTAGACAGAAACAAAATAAAGCGATAAAAAAATCGATGCATTCTTACCTTGCCGTCAAAACGCTGGTTAAACAACGCTATATAGACCAAAAGTTTACATAAACAATGTTGTAGAGAATTGAATTTTCTATGAAAAAGTCAGTGACGGCATATATCTAACTGTGATAATTTACGCTAATTTTGAAATTGAAGATAATTTTAAAAAATAAAAATCCGCCGCGGTTTTTGACATTTCCTGACTTTCGAGCTTTCCCATTCGTAAATTATCGCAGATAGATATATGCCTTTACTGACTTTTTTATATGAAATTCAATTCTCTACAACATTGTTTATGTGAACTTTTGGTCTATATAGCGTCGTTTAACCAGCGTTTTGTCGGGAAGGTAAAAATGCATCGATTTTTTTATCGTTTTATTTTGTTTCTGTCTAAACGCTGGATAAACAACGCTATATAGACCAAAAGTTCACATAAACAATGTTGTAGAGAATTGAATTTCCTATAAAAAAGTCCGTGACGGCAAATATCTTACCTTGATAGTCTACGCGTGGGAAAGCTCGAAAGTCGGGAAATGTTGAAAACCACGCCGACTGGTAGGCGTTCGGCATATAATACGTTCGCTACAATCTCATTCGAAGTTTTGCCCTTTCTGAACATTTTCATTCGAAGCATTGCGCGTTCGGGTTTTTGCCCTTTCTAAACATTGCTCGTTCTGGGTTTCGACCTCAACCCATAGATACATGCCGTCACTGACTTTTTTTTAGGTAATCCAATTCTCCACAACATTGTTTATGTAAACTTTTGGTCTATATAGCGTTGTTTAACCAGCGTTTTGACGGGAAGGTAAAAATGCATCGATTTTCTTATCGTTTTGTTTGTTTCTGTCCAAACGCTGGATAAACAACGCTATATAGACAAAAATCTCACATAAACAATGTTGTAGAGAAATAAATTTCCTATAAAAAAGTCCGCGACGGCATATCTCTAACTTTTATAATTTACGCGTGGGACAGCTCGAAAGGTAGGCGTTCGGAAGGCTACAATGCGATTCGAAATTTTGACCATTCGAAACAATTTCATTCTACGCCGCGACACAGTTCAACAATCTGAAGTTGACCTCAAGAAAAGAAGATGCCCCAAATTACAGATCTCTATCTTAATATTGGAGCGTGCCCATGAACTTTTTGGTTTATTCGATTATTTGATTTGATTTTTTTTTCTTTTGAATAATACGATTTCTCGGTAGTGGACGATTGGTAAGACGTAAAAACAATAGTTTTTACGAAAATGACTTTTATTTGAAAATCAATTCGAATTTTTACACAAATTCTTATTTGCGTAAAATTATTATTTGCGTAAAAATTCGAATTCATTTCTAAATGAAAGCTGTTTTCGTAAAAACTGTTTTTTTTGCGTCTTATGGATCGTCTACTACCGAGAGATCGTATTATTTGAAATGAAAAAAAAATCAAATTAAATAATCGAATAAACCAAAAAATGTACGGGCACGCTTCAATATAAAGATAGAGATCTGTAATTTCGGGCATCTTCTTTTCTTGCGGTCAACTTCAGATTGTTAAACTTGAAAAAAAAAAATTGAAAAATTAAAAAATCAAAGTTAATAAAAAAATTTTTTAAAAAATCACGAGCACGCCTTAATATTGAAATAGAGAGCTGTAATTCGGGGAACTTGTTCTCTTTGAGATCAACTTCAGATTGTTTAACTTGAAAAAAAAAACAAAGAAATATTTTTTTTTAAGTCGATAAAAATAATAATAAAAATTATAGAGGCATCCCTTAGCGTTATGATCAGGGGCTCAAATTTCGAGAACTTTAGTTTTATGAGGTCAACTTTCGATTTCGGGACAAAAATCGAAAATCTATTTTTTAACGACCACTCTAATATATATATGAGCGATTCCACGTGACTTCAGCCACTCAAAAAAAATTTTCCACAAATAATTTTTAAAAATTGAGCTATTTTTGCTTCCTCATAGAGGAAGCTTTGTTTTCGTGAAATTTTTTTTTTCGAGATGTTCATGAAAACGTGTTCAGTATGTCTCAAAACACCCAAAAAACACATTTAGAAAAAATGTCCGGATGTATGTGTGTGTGTGTGTGTGTGTGTGTGTGTGTGTGTGTATGTGTGTAGTAATGGTTAACCGCTCACAACTTGAAAACGGCTCGAGATATCAAGCTGAAATTTGTCACACATGTGAAGGGGTCACGGCGCATAGCACAATTTAATTTTTGGAAAAATCTATCAAGTTATTTTGTTTTCACAGCATTTTTTCAAAATTCAAAAAATTATTTTTGGTCTCTAGCACCCACAATTTTAGAGATATCGGGCTCAAATTCAGTATAATGTTGTACGAGTACAAGGAGATGCTCGATACCGAATTTGGAAAAAATCCACGTTTTGCTTTACTTTTAAAGCATTTTTTAATGTGAAAAAAACGATCTTTACACTCTAACTGGAGCAATTTTTGAGATATCGGACTTAAATTTGGTACGAAGTTGCGCAATTATCCAAAGAGAAACCCGATTGAATTTGGGCGAAATCCATTAAGCCATTTATATTTCATGGCGTTTTGAAAAATTTCCAAAAATCAATGTAACTGCTCCAGCTTCCATAATTTTTGAGATATCTGGCTGGAATTTAGTACGAAGTTGCACTACCATTGAAAAAGGTTTCGGATTGAATTTGGACAAAATCCAACAAGACGTTCAGATTTTATGGCGTTTTGAAATTTTTCCAAAATTCAATGTAAGTGCTCTAGCTTCCATAATTTTCTAGATATCCGGCTGAAATTTAGTACGAAGTTGCACTATCATCCAAAGGGATTTCCTATTGAATTTGGATAAAATCTAACAAGGAGTTCAGATTTTATGCGAATTATAATTTTTCAAATTTTACATGAATTGCCCTATGTATATTGATTTCGACTCACATCACACTCACAAGGAGCCTTCAACGTCACGAAAGTGAACAAGGGTGCAAAGTAGAACCTTGCACATTGCTTCCTCATAGTTTTGTACCGTTTTTAAATTATTGAGATGTAAAGTAGAACCTTGCTTATGGCTTCCTTATCTTCTTACACATTTGCCAAAGCTTCCTCTATGAGGAAGCCAAAATTGATCGACACATGGTTCCTTATAGAGGAAGCTTTGGCAAATGTGTAAGAAGATAAGGAAGCCATAAGCAAGGTTCTACTTTACATCTCAATAATTTAAAAACGGTACAAAACTATGAGGAAGCAATGTGCAAGGTTCTACTTTGCACCCTTGTTTTGCAATATATTCACCGAGTGTCGATTTTTTTAAATTTTTTTTACGGTTTTATCGTTAATTAACTTTTTTTTTGTATTTTTCCATTCAAATGGCTGTATCTTTGGCAGGATTTGACGTATTTACATTTGTAAAAAACGAAAATGTGCGTCTTTTTAAGACCTTCCAGAAAAAAATTACTCTAGATTCTATTGAGCAAGTTGCACGTCCGTTTCAGGGCAAAATATGCAAAAATATTTTTTTTTCTCAAAAAATGCATTTTTTATTTTTTTTTCAAAATTTCCCTAAATTCTGAATACGAAAAAAGAATTTTTGGTATTTTTTATATCGTGGGACCAGCAATCGGTAATGCGTAATTTTACCGATTTCATTAATAGATTTTTTTCAGTTTAATTTTTTTTTTATGTGCTCCAGTCGCTTTACGCGAAATCAGAAGCCTCCTTGAAAGAGAAATTAATGATAATCAATGCTCGTTGAATCGCGTAAAGCGAAAAAATCAAACTGTAAAAAATGTATTAATCAAATCGGTAAAATTACGCATTACCGATTGCCGGTCCCACGATATAAAAAATACCAAAAATTCTTTTTTCGTATTCAGAATTTGGGGAAATTTTGAAAAAAAAAATTAAAAGTCCATTTTTTGAGAAAAAAAAATATTTTTGCATATTTTGCCCTGAAACGGACGTGCAACTTGCTCAATAGCATCTGAAGTAATTTTTTTCTGGAAGGCCTCAAAAAGACGCACATTTTCGTTTTTTACAAATGTAAATACGTCAAATCCTGCCAAAGATACAGCCATTTGTATGGAAAAATACAAAAAAACGTTAATTAACGATAAAACCGTCAAAAAAATTAAAAAAAAAATCGGCACTCGGTGAATATATTGCAAAAAAAATAGCTCAATTTTTTTAAATTATTGGGGGAAAATTTTTTTTTTGAGTGGCTGAAGTCACGTGGAATCGCTCATATATATATATATATATATATATATATATATATATATATATTCATCCACTCTAATATAAATATATATATATATATATATATATATATATATATATATATATATATATATATATATATATATATATCGGTGTGCCGGTTATGGCGTCCTTCCTTCGTCACAATTACTTCCACCGTATAAAAAAAATTTAAAGAAAAAAACAAACCAAAAATTGATGACTCACTCGATTTTTCGTCCGAATGATGAACAGCGGCAATGGATTTAATTTTTTTCCCTTCCTCGGATTTTTCAGGCTCGATGTCGGATCTGTTTAGATCGTCGTCAATGTTCCAGATTGTTTTGTCGTTGCATCGATGATTGGAAGACCGAGTAGGTTTGTTGACCGATCGATTACCGTCGTGCTTGCGATACCAATCTCGATTACCCACATCTTCGTCGAGCTCCGTCGACGGATCACTGAAAACATTTTAATTTTATTTTTGTTTTTATTTTTTCGTTTAGAAATCAACGACGTTGAATCGTTAAATCGTGACACGTGCGTGCGTGTGTGACGAAATGAAAATTTATAAGAATGATATAAAAATCGTCGATAGTATAAAATCGTTCGTACCGTTCGCGCGTCGTTTCGCATATTTCACGCATCGATTTGCAACGTTCGATCGGTATCGCTTGTAAAACCTGATTGCGAGTCAGAAGAAGTGAAACACGTGGATTTTCGCAGTAAAAAAGCGGAATGCTTTTTATATTTTTAGTTACTCTGATTGATTCGGGAGGATAAGATTTTGGTCCGTCCAAACCGTCTGCGATTACGGCACTTCTTGTCACATTACGATCGCCCATCATCATCATGTGTTCGAAATTCTTCGTGTAATCCTCGACAGTCCTGACAAAAAAAAATACGACGATTATTGTTAAAAACTTCGTTGTGATATATATAATTACGAAATAAAGAAAAAATATTATTATTATAATTATTATTATTATACTATTCGGGATATCGAATTCGAATTTCCATCGGCCAAAAATTTTCATGACTGTCAAATGACTATTCTGTGAAATTTTTGGACGCGAAAAAAAAATGGTATAAACTTAGCAATTAAATCGTGTACATCGATCGGTAACGCACGAAACAAACGTCATCGGACGCAACCGATATATATATATATTTTTTTTCATTACAAAAAAGTTAATGTTTGTTGATGAATTTTTTTTCACAGACTCGTCAAAATGTACATTGAAAAATGAGTGGAATTGCATTCGGATGTTTACCGAATTTCGAGATATTAGCACGTACAGAATTCAATCACAGTCAGACAAGTCCTCAATCATTTTTTCATGCATTCAATATGTAATTTTTTTATGGTAATTAATTTATTTTTATGAATGTTCGCGGTTTCAATTTCTGCTTTTTGTAAAAATATTTTTCGCAGAGGTGAAAAAATTTCACGAAAGATAAGTATTTATCGAGTTGGGATCTCCGTAAGATTTCCTAGAATCAATCGATTTTAAGATTCTGGGAAAACTTACAGAGATCCCAACTCGAAGAAAAAACTTATATTTTATGACATTCACGAAGCTTTCATAAAAGTGTGTAGACAATTTTTTTCGGAATTGGGGCAACGGTTGAAAAACTAATTTTTCAGTTTGAAATTCGATTTCACTGGACTGTTCAGGGTTGGAATGGAAAATTGATTAATTTTTCGAAAAGCTGAGACAATTTTACGTCCGAAACAGATTTTCAATTTATTTTTTATCAGCGCAAATATGTAAAAAAGTACTAGAAAAATTTTTTTTTTTAAAAACCACCCTTAATTGGCAGCTGCCAAAATAAGACGAAAAAATCTAAAAAACGGTAGGAATTGGTTGTTCAACATGCATGTCAAGCCTCGTAAATTTCATGAAGATCCCAGATGTCGATGCCCAAGGATATCCGATAATAATTGCCGCTTTTACTCATATTCATGAATATTATAAACATGTGTGAAGCAATGCAAGTTTAACTGAATGACCTTTCGTCGTAACGAAAAAAAAAAGAGTATTTGACGGAGGTTCGTGAAAAATTGAAATCATTTTGTTTCCCCCCCAAACACAGTTGCTACGGCCTCGACTCAAAGGTACCGAAGCAAGCGTATTTAACGCTTGCTTCGGTACCTTAAATGTTAAATGTTCGGTACCTTAAATGATAAATGTTTTCGGAACTTTCATGGGCTGCAGTTTGAAAAAGGAATTATCGTAGAGGTCTACAAAATGTTTGCATGCACTTCTTATCGTATAGAGAGACAAACAAATTCTGTAAATTAAAAGACAATAAAAAAAAATGACTTTAAAATTCGTATAGTTCAGGAGTAAACGTCTCATATTCAAAATCAGGAAAAATATTCGAGATCAGGAAAAAATAAATGTATAATCGGCGAATTAAGGGGATTGAGTCACCTAAAAATCGATTTTATAAAAATTTTTTTTTCGAATCTCCATACGATTTTTTACCTACGTACCAAATTTTAGACCGCGATCTTCAAAAATGAAAAAGTTATGAGCATTTGAATAGAGTCGTAAATTTTTAAAAATTATTCAATATTCACATCTGTACTCGAGTACTCATAACTGCTTTAGTTTTGAAGATTTCGATCTCAAATTTGTTACCTAAGTAGTAATCAGTGTAAGATTAAAAAAAAAAAAAAAATGGAAAATTTTATTAATCCTCAGCCTAAATTCATGGAGAATCGCGCTTGGGTCTCGATATTCTATTTAAAAAAAACGGTGTTGCTTTTGTTTTTTTTGAGTTTGACTGCGATCTCGCAATATCAAACCATATGGCGATGCCAGCGCTGGCGACCGAGATGTGTATACAACGCTGCGGCGCTTAAGGGGGTTTATTGACTTTACCGACCGTACAATCGATTCTTCAAAGAAATATAGTGCAGATTTTCGCCGCTACCGATCAACGCTCCATGGCGTAAGCACGGCCGAATTGCGAATGCACGTATGCATTCGCATCGGCATGAAATATCTCGAAAATGTCAGAACAACACCGGTCACCGTAAAATGTTTGTTATTTTTTGAATGTAAGATATATATTTCTTGTGTGCTTAAAGTTTCTGTGTGAATACAGTCTTTGTGTGCCACCGAAATCGAAAATATATATTGGGAAATTATCATTCACTGGTCTACTTCAACGAGGATATGGAAATTTCATGTTGGGACACCTAACCTCAATTTTTGACATCATCTAGTAAAAGCTTTTTTTCTATTTTTAGGAATGAGAATTTGATAACAAACTTCCATTTTCTGGATATTCGACAATTTTTTTTTTTTTTTCATTTTATTTTTTCAAATTTCTAATTTTTTTTTTCGGTAATTTTTTCTTCAAAAACAGGAAAAATGTCCCCAAGGATCAAGTGAAACAAAAAACAGGAAAGAAGTACCCTGAATAGGCCAGCGAAGTGAATTTTTCTCAACTTCATCTTTGAAATTCGTTTCCCGACATTCCATTTTTCTTTGCTTGTCGTAACTTTCGGACCGCACCGATGAACGGATTTTGGATTCCGACGTCTCATTTTGTTCCAAATCGCAGTCATTCTCGGATGAGTGTAGGAATTTTGGATGCGAGGTAAAACGAATTTATGGTAACCTATTATTCAACCGGTTTTTCAAAAAGTTACAAAAAAAATTGTTTTTTTTTCACATTATAGGCCGCCATAATTTCCAGAAAGCAGATAAAAAAAAATCTCACACTCATCCGAGAATGAGGTCTGTTACGAAGAAAATGAGACGTCAGAATTGAAAATCCATTGAGTCGCAGGGTCCGAAAGCTACGACAAGTGAAAAATTTTGTGAAAAACCTCACAGCATTTAGATAATTCATACGGCTATGGAAAAATTTGAAATGATAGCTAAGTATACGTAATTCGTAAGGGTAAAATCGATTTTCAATTTGGATCAGCCGTGTCACGGAAAAAAAAATTTAATTTTCGAATTTTTTAGGTGACTCAGTCCCCTTAATGAAGTTCGAGCTTGTGTGAAACTTCACGACAAAAAATTTACCTTGATTTAATCGGGTGACCCGAGCAATCGTTCCCATCGTTCGAATCTCGAAATTTTCCAATCGAACGTCTCAATCTTGACCATTTATTATCTTTCGACGAAATTTCGTCGTCGCCCTCGTTCGTAATTTTTTTATTTTTCGCAAAATCACGATCAACGTTACGTTTATTATCGAATATCGTGAAGGCGCTGATTCTGCTGGTGCTTCTGCGATTTCTTCGTTCGTTTATCGTTGTTCTGCTGTTGCTACGACTTTTTCTCGCGTTCTCACGTATTTCTTTCGTATCACGATTTATCACATCATCCTCATCATCATCATCATCATCATCATCATCATCATCATCATCATTATCATCATCATCATCATCATCATCATCATCATCATCATCATCATGATCATGATCATGATCATCATCATCATCATCATCATCATCATCATCATCATCATGATCATGATCATCATCATCATCATCATCATCATCATCATCATCATCATCATCATCATCATCATCATCATCATCATCATCTTCAAGCACACGATCATAATTATGTTGTTTCGTGTCTTCTTCAAATTCTTTATTTTTAAGCTCACACACTTTCCCCATTCTTTCCACATCAACGTAAATTTTATTATCGTCTTCCCGCTGTTCCACATAATCTTCGTTCGTTTTTTCGTAGTCTTTCGGTTCCTTGGACCTCTCGCGAAATCCACGATCATCTTTCACTTCAACTTTCTCCCCATATACATTATCATCTCTTTCACGTTCTCTTCTGTCGTCACGATCTTTGCTACTCGTTCTCCGTTCGATTCTCATTTCCGTCATTTTAATGGCATTTCTGAATTCCTTTGATTTGGGTTTATCATCGTTCTTCACATAATTCTTGTTTTCTCTCTTCGTATCGTCACGTCTTTTTTCACGAATTTCGTCCGTTCGAATTTCTTTCTTATCATCGTGGGTTCTGATGACTCGGCTTCTGTTTTCACGGTTTTCACGTTTTTCATCACTCACCTCGCGGCTTCGTCGATCACCATTCTGCGACTTTGGACGATGTTTGTCCTTTGGGTCTTTTTTGTCTCTGTAATCCTTGCTCTTCGAGCCCTCGTGTCGATCACGGCTACGGCTTCGCTGGCGTCTGTGCGGATTAAAGGTTTTTTTTTCTTTCTCATTGTGACAAAATTCAATTATGACAATTGATGAAGGATACGAAACAAAATTTCGAAAATTGCGAGTAAGACTTGCGGGCGCCAAGGGTTCCGTAACATTATGAATCTCGAAATTTTGAGTCAACAGGAAATATCATATAGATTTTGATTCAGTGATTGGAGAAGAAAAAAAAGAACAATAAATAATTGTAATTGTTCATAAAATTAGAAATTTAATGAATTTTCGATTTTTTTTCCGTTACTTTTACTATAATACCTTCCTTCGTGGGAAACTCGAAGATTCTAGGTCTTAAGTAATTTGTTTTCTCAGAATTTCAGTGGCGCGAAGCTTTTCTCTTCGAGAAATTTTTTTTTTCGAAAAAATTTGTAAAGTTTTAAAGGATTCGTTATTTAACGCATACATTTTGTTTATCGGTGGAAATGTTTCAGAGATATCAAAGTCGTGTTTCCAAATGGAATGCTACATTTTTTATACAAAATAGTAAAATAACTGTGAAATCTCGTGTTAAAATGGTACTATCTAATCCAATTGGAGATGACTCGTAATATCTGATCAGGGATTCATGATGGACTTCTACCACGACCCATCAGCTCGCTTGTATTAAAAAAAAAATATATTGTCACGTAAGCATCTCGCTGCCCTGCGGAAATCTGCGATAAGGTTGAATCTTCAGCTTGATATTACACGAAGAAAATTGTTCGACAAACAAACAAATGAACAAGTGAAATTAATCGATAGTTATTGGGTTTACAGCTGGTCCAGATCAGTACGCTTATTACTCAAAATTTAACAGTTCTTCAACAATTTGGTGTAAACAATGTATCATTCCATTTACAAACCCCCGATATTGACGTCGATATCTTCGAACTGCCTCTACCGATAAACGAAAATTATCCATTGTATAACGCATCCTTGACAACTGTACAAATGTCATGCACAACAATTTCTCAATACGATGCATACGATGCAAAAATGTTTCAGAAAAAAGTGTCAGTGCTCGAGAAGGACGTCATACCGGACCACCCTAATTTTTTTATCGGTTGAGTCGCTGGAGCTACGTCAAGGTCAACTCCACTTTTTCAAATGGAACCATGTATTTTTGTTTCCGATTAACATTATTGCCGATTTTAAAACGAATTTAACGATCTACAACACAGGGTCATTGTAGTCACACACACTAAATATGAAAATAGTCGAAAATTCGAAACATATCGGGAATAATCACTTCCAAAGGATCCACTTATCTTGGTTCTCAAATCCTATGAAATCCGATTCGTTTTTTTTCGATGGATTCTGATCATATTCGACAGTAAACATTTGTGAACATTATTGTATTCAGGATGGACTGTTTCGACTGATAGACCAAAATTTGTGAAAGCTCAAGCGGCTTTTTTTACATCAACGAATCTTCCTCCATGATGCAATATATATATATATATATATATATATTAGAGGGGTCGTTAAAAAATCGATTTTCAATTTTTGTCCCGAAATCGAAAGTTGACCTTATAAAACTGAAGTTCTCGAAATTTGAGCCCCTTATCATAACGCTAAGGGGTGCCTCTATAACGTTTATTATTTTGCTTCCTCATAGAGGAAGCTTTGTTTTCGTGAAATTTTTTTTTTCGAGATGTTCATGAAAACGTGTTCAGTATGTCTCAAAACACCCAAAAAACACATTTAGAAAAAATGTCCGGATGTATGTGTGTGTGTGTGTGTGTGTGTGTGTGTGTGTGTGTGTGTGTGTGTGTGTGTGTGTGTGTGTGTGTGTGTAGTAATGGTTGACCGCTCACAACTTGAGAACGGCTCGAGATATCAAGCTGAAATTTGTCACACATGTGAAGGGTTCACGGCGCATAGCACAATTTAATTTTTGGAAAAATCTATCGAGTTCTTTTGTTTTCACAGCATTTTTTTTAAATTCAAAAATTTATTTTTGGTCTCTAGCTCCCACAATTTTATAGATATCGAGCTCAAATTCAGTATAATGTTGTACGAGTACAAGGAGATGCTCGATACCGAATTTGGAAAAAATCCACGCATTGCTTTACTTTTAAAGCATTTTTTAATGTGAAATAAACGATCTTTACACTCTAACTGGAGCAATTTTCGAAATATCGGACTTAAATTTTGTACGAAGTTGCGCAATTATCCAAAAAGAAACCCGATTGAATTTGGGCGAAATCCATCAAGCCATTCATATTTTATGGCGTTTTGAAATTTTTCCAAAAATCAATGTAACTGCTCTAGCTTCCACAATTTTTGAGATATCTGGCTGGAATTTAGTACGAAGTTGCACTACCATCGAAAGAAGTTTCGTATTGAATTTGGACAAAATCCAACGAGACGTTCAGATTTTATGGCGTTTTGAAATTTTTCCAAAATTCAATGTGAGTGCTCTAGCTTCCATAATTTTCTAGATATCCGCCTGAAATTTAGTACGAAGTTGCACTATCATCCAAAGGGATTTTCTATTGAATTTGGACAAAATCTAACAAGGAGTTCAGATTTTATAAGAATTATAATTTTTTAAATTTCGCATGAATTGCCCCATGTATATTGATTTCGACTTACATCATCACATCACACTCACAAGGAGCCCTCAACGTCACAAAAGTAAACAAGGGTGCAAAGTAGAACCTTGCACATTGCATCCTCATAGTTTTGTACCGTTTTCAAATTATTGAGATGTAAAGTAGAACCTTGATCATGGCTTCATCATCGTCTTACACATTTGCCAAAGCTTCCTCTATGAGGAAGCCAAAATTGATCGACACATGGTTTCTCATGGAAGAAGCTTTGGCAAATGTGTAAGAAGATGATGAAGCCATGAGCAAGGTTCTACTTTACATCTTAATAATTTAAATAAAGAAGCCATGAGCAAGGTTCTACTTTACATCTCAATAATTTGAAAACGGTACAAAACTATGAGGAAGCAATGTGCAAGGTTCTACTTTGCACCCTTTTTTTTCAAGTTGAACCATCTGAAGTTGATCTCAAAGAGAACAAGTTCCCCAAGTTACAGCTCGCTATCTCAATATTAAGGCGTGCTCGTGAATTTTTTTTAAATTTTTTTATTAACTTTGATTATTTTTTTTTTTTAAGTTTAACAATCTGAAGTTGACCTCAAGAAAAGAAGATGCCCCAAATTACAGATCTCTATCTTAATATTGAAGCGTGCCCGTGAATTTTTTAGTTTATTCAAATATTTAATTTGAATTTTTTTTCATTTTAAATAATACGATCCCTCGGTAGTAGACGATTCATAAGACGTAAAGAAAATAGTTTTTACGAAAACAGCTTTTATTTGAAAATGAATTCGAATTTTTACGCAAATTCTTATTTGCGTAAAAATTCGAATTCATTTCTAAATGAAAGCTGTTTTCGTAAAAACTGTTCTTTCATCTGAGCATCTCCCTGTACTCGTACAACATTATACTGAATTTGAGCTCGATATCTCTAAAATTGTGGGTGCTAGAGACCAAAAATAATTATTTGAATTTTGAAAAAATGCTGTGAAAACAAAATAACTTGATAGATTTTTCCAAAAATTAAATTGTGCTATGCGCCGTGAACCCTTCACATGTGTGACAAATTTCAGCTTGATATCTCGAACCGTTCTCAAGTTGTTAGCGGTCAACCATTACTACACACACACACACACACATACATACATCCGGACATTTTTTCTAAATGTGTTTTTTAGGTGTTTTGAGACATACTGAACACGTTTTCATGAACATCTCGAAAAAAAAAAATTTCACGAAAACAAAGCTTCCTCTATGAGGAAGCAAAATTAAAAAAAAAAAAATCAATGTTAATCAAAAATTGAAAAAAAAAAAAATCAAGAGCACGCCTTAATATTGAGATAGAGAGCTGTAATTTGGGGAACTTGTTCTTTCTGAGATCAACTTCAGATTGTTCAACTTGAAAAAAAAAAAAAAATTTATTTTAAAGTCGATAAAAATAATAATAAACATTATAGAGGCACCCCTTAGCGTTATGATAAAGGGCTGAAATTTCGAGAACATTAGTTTTATGAGGTCAACTTTGGATTTCGAGACAAAAATCGAAAATCGATTTTTTTAACGACCACTCTAATATATATATATGGGGAAAAACGGCCCAAATCACCGGACTGAAACCCTTCTATCCTCCGATGTGGTCGCTGATTTTTTTCTGGTATCTTTGGGATCCCACGACCTCGCTAATTTTTTTTTAGATTTTTTAGACCCCTCCTCCCCCTGCCCCCACCGCCCTTCATTTTTCTTATCAAGGGGTAACTGCTATTTCCCCCCTTTTTATTTTGATACATTTTTTTCCCCAGATACTTTATTGAAATTGAAGAACTTTTTTCATAAAATTGGAGTGGGTGTCGGATTGCTAATATTTTTTTTTCTTTTTTTTAATTTTGGAAAAATTCGAGTTTTTTCAAAATTCCAACATATGATAATGGATTCCTATCTCAAAAAAATAAAAGAAAAATGAAATCTGTCTTGCGAAAAATCGATATTTAGATTATTTTCGAAAGTAAATCGATTTTTTGAGTATAAATTGATTTGATTATGAAAAATATATTTTTTAATCGATTTTCTATCAAAAATAATCAAAATATCGATTTTTCGCAAGACAGATTTTATTTTTCTTTTATTTTTTTGAGATAGGAATCCATTATCATATGTTGAAATTTTGAAAAAACTCGAATTTTTCCAAAATTAAAAAAAAGAAAGAAAATATCAGCAATCTGACACCCACTCCAATTTTATGAAAAAAGTTCTTCAATTTTGATTAAGTATGAGGGAAAAAATTTTGGTGGAAGTAAAAAGGGGGGAAATTGCAGTTACCTCCTGATAAAAAAATTGAAAAAAAATAAATGAAATATTAGCAATCCGACACCCACTCCAATTTTATGAAAAAAGTTCTTCAATTTCGATTAAGTATGAGGGAAAAAATTGTGGTGGAAGTAAAAAGGGGGGAAATTGCAGTTACCTCTTGATAAAAAAATTGAAAAAAAAAAATGAAATATTAGCAATCCGACACCCACTCCAATTTTATGAAAAAAGGTCTTCAATTTCGATTAAGTATGAGGGAAAAAATTGTGGTGGAAATGAAAAGGGGGAAAATTGCAGTTACCTCTTGATAAAAAAAAAAGAAAAGGGGTCTAAAAAATCTGAAACAAAAAAATTAGCGATCTCGTCGAATCCAAACGATACAATAATATTCTTTAGATTTTTTAGACCCCTCCTCCCCCTTTCCCCGCCACTTTTTTTTTTTAATCAAGAGGCAACTGCTATTCTCCCTCTTTTCATTTGAATGACATTTTTTCTCCAGATACTTTAACGAAGTTGATGAACTTTTTTCATAAAATTGGAGTGGGTGTCAGATTGCTGATATTTTTTTTCTTTTTTTTAATTTTGGAAAAATTCGAATTTTTTTTTAAATTTCAACATATGATAATGGATTCCTATCTCAAAAAAATAAAAGAAAAATGAAATCTGTCTTGCGAAAAATCGATATTTCGATTATTTTCGATAGAAAATCGATTAAAAAATATATTTTTCATAATCAAATCAATTTATACTCAAAAAATCGATTTACTTTCGAAAATAATCGAAATGTCGATTTTTCGTAAGACAGATTTCATTTTTCTTTTATTTTTTTGAGATAGGAATCCATTATCATATGTTGAAATTTTCAAAAAACTCGAATTTTTCCAAAATTAAAAAAAAGAAAAAAAAATATTAGCAATCCGACACCCACTCCAATTTTATGAAAAAAGTTCTTCAATTTCAATAAAGTATCTGGGAAAAAAAATGTATCAAAATAAAAAGGGGGGAAATAGCAGTTACCCCTTGATAAAAAAAATAAAGGGTGGTGGGGGCAGGGGGAGAAGGGGTCTAAAAAATCTAAAAAAAAATTAGTGAGGTCGTGGGATCCCGAAGATACTAGAAAAAAATCAGCGACCACATCGGAGGATAGAAGGGTTTCAGTCCGGTGATTTGGGCCGTTTTTCCCCATATACATACCTTTCTGACGATTTATGACTATCGGACAATCTCAAATGCTGGTAATAACGGTCTTGAGATCTCTGTCTGCCTCTGTTGTTGGAATATCCACTACTGTCAATTGTGCCAGAACGGTACAACTTGACATTACTGTGTTCCCGTCGCCCATGATGAGATCCTCCCATCGGGCTGCAAATTTCCATTTTTTTTTTCGATTCTTCGTTCGCCGTTACATCGGCGGCGAATAATTTTCCGTCTGAAAAAACAAGGGGAAGGGGGGTGGATTGAATACCATTAACTAACACCTGCCGCGATAGAAGTAAGCGAGCAAACCCTTTGAAAAGAATGACAACTGATTGGTTGAAAAAAATAAGAAACGATAAAAATAGAAGTAAAATCAATAATTGGCAATACCTGTGGACTTTTTAGGTTTGCTAGTCTCGGTGGACAGTTGCTCTTGCTTCTCCTGAATAACCAAAGCTGCCTCTATCTTTGATTTGGCGATGTTCAATTCATCAATGAGCATCTTAACATTGCTGGTAAATTTCGTTTTTAATTTTGCCAATTCCACAGGCTGATTCTTAATCGGAGGTGCCCCTTTGGGTTTGGCCTTCTGGACCTTGGGAATAACGTTGAATTTGTTGGCAAACGCCATCAAACGTTTTTTCGCTTGAATCTTTCCCAAAACTGGTTTCGGACGAGCGACAGCGCATGCCGTTTTATCGGCGGACTCCTGCGTTGCATCGCCAGTTTCAGAATCGTGGGACACGTTTGAGATCGGCGACTCAACAGATGCATTGTTGATTTCCGTTGCGGTCTTAACCGGGACGCTCTCATCGATGCTTGGCTTCTCATCGGGAGGAAACAGAACGTTGAGAAGCGACAGAGCGATGGCATCCTGTTTATTGGAAGGTTGCGACATGGATGAAAATCTCGTCGAGTTTCGCTTGGACCGATCGATCCGAATCCAATATAACCAAGAAATAAACGAGTATCCAATGACGACCTACGCAATGTATAAAGTATGTGCAAATTAAAATGGTCGAATCGTACTAAATGAACTATCAACACATGAGAGCTTTTATGTACACAACGATTAACAGAAAAATAAAAGAATAAAACGATCTTGCGAATAGTATATTCTCACCGCCTTTTATCGGGCTAACACATCTTGCCTGGGACCATCGCACGAGCTTTTCGATTGTCCGAAATAATTTTTGAGGTTATCTTCGCGTAAATAGCGCAAGTTCGAATTTTCCATGAACAATTATTGAATCGAATAATATATAAACGATAATGGATAATACTGGGCAATACAAAAAAAAAAAGGTTACATGGAAGCGCAGGTTCTGTGTGAAATCAGATATTTTTTTTTTTTAAGCCACGTTTGGCTCGTCCCACGGAGGGACCTGTGCACAGTGATGCCAGACTGAGGGATTTTTTCCCTCGGCGATGCCCCTTCCAGCTCCTTTTTGCTGGTCGCCGGCAGAGATGAGTTGGGAGATGTCTGGAGGAGGCCTTTTTAGTGGTTCCGATGGAAGACGTGCGAACCTGATGGCGAAACCCGAAAGTTGGAGGTTAACAATGGTAATCAACCAAGCAATCTCGGGCGCTCGTCGGATTGCGTTCGCGCGCACGCAGTGGGCGTTGATAAGCGCCACAGCCGTGGTGCGGCGAAATTGGAAAGTTGGAGGTTAACAAGGGTACTCAACCAAGCAATCTCGGGCGCTCGTTGAATTGCGCTTGCGCGCACACAGTCAGCGTGTATAATCCAACCGGCAAATTACCGACGGAGTCGATCGATACTTGGTATAGCACGCGCGCACGTAAATGCTTGTGGATGACGGCTTCGGTTCGGAGAATTTTTTCGCCGTTCGCGTCTCGTTCGCGACAATCCAGTCGCACGTTTCGCTTGCATTGTAGCTATGTTTACCAGGCTCTCTCGCACCACCGTTATCTTCAATTAGCACCTGCTCACTTGGATTCCGTCTTTCTCATTGCATGAGGTCTACTGCATATTTTTATATATATATATATATATATATATATATATATATATATGTGGGAAAGTCAATGAGCAAACACGTGTTATCGTAATTGATGAGTTTAATTAGAATTCGATTACAGAAAAAAGTTCACAGTGTTGTTCACGTGCCGGCCGTTACGGAAGTGCCCCTCACTCTCTCTCTGTTTCACCCACATTCTCTCTCACATCATCCGCTCCTAGCGCTCGCTCGAGCTTTTCGCTCGACGGCTCCTGTGCGAACTTTCGCCAATCGCCGCGCACCTGTAATACGAGTTGCCTATCTACCTGTGACGTTGATAATTACTTGGCCCCGTCGAATGGCGGCCCTACATCTCGGCCATCCTGCTCATCGTCTGCCTCAGACGATTCGGAGCTATTGCCTCCCTCGCTGGAGCCTTTCCACGGTTTGATGGAGTCTGCTGCGGTTGTCGTCTGTCGGGGTCCTTCACCATCGACTTTCTGAACCACGTACCTATCGTTCGGGTTTACTTTCGTGACACGGTAGGGCCCTAAAAACTTTCCCCGTAATTTCAGTCCTGGACCGAACTGCGTCCTCCGAATGGCGATCAAGTCCCCGGGTGCGTATTTTCTGGCTGTTTTCCGTTTCCTGTCGTATCCTCGACGATTTTCTTCCTGCACTACGTGTATTTGCTCTTTGGCTCTTGCCCGTATCTCTTCTCGGTCTTTGTCGAAAGCGTCTGCTACTTCTTCTTCAATTATTTCCTGAAGCTCGGTATCCTCGGAATTCCGCATTTTCGTGCCGACGAGTAGCTCGAACGGTGACGTACCTATGCTCCTCTGATGGGTACTGTTAATGGCACGTTGCGTCTTGCTGATGTGCTTGTACCAGTCTAACGGATCTTCGATTGAGAGCTTCGTTAATACGCCGATGATGATCCGATTGACTCGTTCGACTTGCCCGTTGCCTCGTGGTACTCCAGTTGTTATAACCGCGTGATAAATCGCCTCTTTCCCGCAGTACTCCTCGAAATCGGTTGAGGTGAATGCTGTCCCTCGATCGGTGATTATTCTTTTCGGATTCCCGAAGGTTTGCTGCAGTATTCGCAATTTGTCGAGTACTTCACTCGTTCCTGTGGATTTCGTCGGGAAAATCCAAGTGAACTTTGTGAACGCGTCGACCACGATGAGTAAGTGTCGATAACTTTTCTTTGTTGAGTCGAGAGGACCTAGATGGTCCAAATGCAATGTCTGCAACGGCAGATCTTCTTTGGGGATAGGATTCAAAAATCCTTCAGCCTTCCCTTGCTTCTTCGCTCCCAGAATGCAAGGGATGCAATTCTGAATATACACCTCTATTTTCTCGCGTAATTTATCAATCCAATATTTATCTGAGATTAGGCTCTCAGTCTTTCTGACACCAAAGTGTCCCATCTCGTGAGCTTTTTGGATTACCGCCGTTTGCATCCTCCTCGGAATTACTAGCAATTTTTCGTTGTCGTTTCCCTTGTATAAGAGGTCGTGCTCTATGAAATAATCCTTGTACGTTCCGATCGACAGTGCCTGCCGTATCAGACATACTCGCTCGTCCTGTCGCTGTGCCTCCTTGATTTTATTCACGAGATCATCTCGTATAACGTAGATTCCCGGATTTCGGCTCAAGGCGTCAACATGTGGCATCCTTTTACCGGCCCGATGTTCTATTGTGTAGTCGAACTCCTCGAGAAACATGCCCCAACGGGCCACCCGGGGGGTCATGTCCTTTTTCTTCATCGTCTTTTCGAACGCCGAGCAATCTGTAACAATCTTGAATGGTATTCGTTGAAGATACACGCGGAATTTTTGTAAGCCTCGAATCACTGCCAAAACTTCAAGGTCGTAGCTCGAGTAGTTTCTTTCCGCGTCCGTGGTTTTACGGCTCATGTAATGAACGGGATGCCAATGTTGATCGTCGGTACTTCGTTGCAGCAGGATCGCTCCGTATCCTTCCTGCGAAGCGTCCGTATGCAATTCGGTCTCGTATTTCGCGTTATAGATGCGCAACACCGGTTGCTCCGATAGCATTTTCTTTAATTTCTGAAAGGCGTCCAACTGCTCGTCATTTAATTCGACTACGCCTTGTTTACCACCCTTCAATATATCGCTCATTGGTTTCGCAATACTCGCATATCCTTGAATAAATTTTCTGAAATATCCGGCTAAACCCAAGAAACTTTGTACCTGCTTTACGGTTTTCGGCTTAGGATATTCGACTAGCGCCAACGTTTTGTGCGGCGACGGCCTTATCTCACCATTCTCGATAATATATCCTAGATACTCGATGACTCGACAGAGAAGTTGACACTTCTTCCAATTAATCTCAAGCCCGTTACTCGCCGCTACCGCTAATACTTGTTTTAGCCTCGATACGGCCTCGTTCTCATCTATCGCAGGGATCACTAAATCATCGAGATATATACAAACAATTTCAGCCTTGATTAGTTCGCGAAATGCATGTGCTATAAAACGTTGAAACACAGTTGGCGACGTACAAAGACCGAAAGGCGCTCTTTTAAACTCGTACTGACCCGACGGAGTTACGAACGAGGTGTACTTCTGGCTATCTTCGTCTACGTGTACATGAAAAAAACCGTTTCTCAAATCGAGCGTACTGAAAACCCGCGCGTTCGCCAGTTTGTCCAGCTGCTCGTCGATTATGGGCAACGGGAAGTGATCCTTGATAATTTTTTTATTTAGACTCCGAAAGTCTATACAGACTCTGGCTGAGCCGTCTTTCTTACGCGCGACTACCACGGGACTCGCAAATTCGGAATGACTAGGCTTAATTATCCCCTCGGCCAGCCATTCATCGATTTGTTCGTCCACTTCCTCTTTCTCCTGCAATGTGAGCCGACGCGGACCCTGACTCACCGGCTTCTCGTCTCGCAAAATGATTCTAAGTTTGATTGGAGACTCTACTGTTTTATCCGGCTTGTATGATCTTACTAACGCGTTAATCTCATTACGACGTTCAATACTCACGCTCGGTCCAATCTCTAACTCCTCGGCCTGGGCTTCAATTCGCATGATGCATTTTTCATCGTCTTGTATTTTGATTATTTGCGTCTCATTTTTCTTTATTCGTAACTCGGCCACGTCTAGAATCTCGCTTCCAATCATAACCCGCTCTGGAATTACATCAATATTAACAATATGATAAGTAAGCAGATAAAGTACCTCGTCTACCACAGTCTCGATTTTACAACGTCCCATCGTGTGAATTTTTACGTTCATCGGTCCCGTCAGGACCTCAGTTTTTTTATGGTAGCCGGGTGAACCCAACTGTAAATACAGGTCTACCCTTATTAAATGATAATCGCAAGCGGTATCCAGTCGACTTTCTACGTTGATCCCGCCTATAGTGATGACCTTGTAGACTCTGTTGTGTCCTGCTCCCACGCACAATACCTGAGAGGCACCCGTTGTGCTTGACTTTCCTCGCTGGCTCGCATCCCGTGTCGTACCCCGTGAATCCGTCTTATCACACGTTTTCGAAATGTGTCCAAACTCGTTGCATTTGAAGCACTTTGCTTCCTTGTGCTTGCAGGCTCGGCTGAGGTGCCCATCTTCTCCGCATCTATAGCAGCGAGGGCCGGAAGAGCCCGAAGCTCCCTTGGCCGCTACTTCGTTGCTCTCCGTCGTCTTATCCATTGGTTTCCCGCGTCCTCCCTTACCGACCTTGCTTATTATTGTTTCGTAGTGTACTACCTTATCTTTGAATTCGGCAAATGTCTTCGCCCCGTAGAGAACAACTTTGTTTATCTCGTTGTCCTGTATACCATCAATAACGTATTGTATAATTTCGAACTCAGACAGATTGCCCCTCTTACCGATTTTGCGCATGTGCAAAATATACTCCTGAAACGACTCGTTTCCGCGTTTATGGCGCTTCGTGAGGAGCTGATGTATCTCACGTCCGTCCACTCTGGTCCTGAATTCGGCGGTGATTGCGACCTTCAACTGTCGCCAGGACTGAAAATTCTCCTGAGACTCGAGCCACAATTTTGCCACACCCGTGAGCGATTTTTTTGCAAAGACCAACGTTTGGAGTGGATTCCAATTATATAGTATTTCGTCTTCTTCAATATGCGTAATCCACTGTTCTACTGATAGAGAAATATCGTCGCCTCGAAATTTTAGCAACGTGCTTTCTACGTCTCGAAATTGTATTTGGTATGGGGAAGGCCCAACGGTACTACCTTGCGTTACCTGGTGTCGTTGTTGTTGTTGTTGCATAGCTGCGTGCTCACGTCGTAGCTGTTCGATTTCGCGTCGAAGTTGCTCCGCCTCGCCAGCGTCGAGCCCGATACCCCCACCACCGACGGCCCCTTCCAACTCATCCTTCATCACCGTACTATTTACTTCTTTTATTTTCGTCTTTCCGCTATACTCGTCTTCGTCGTCGTCTTTCTTTAGGCTTTTAAAACGTCCAGTGATGCTACACCTCGGCTTCGTTACAAATCCCTTGTGCCTCACCGTCGAAGTTTTCGTCTTGCTTCGCCTCGTCTTTGGCGTTTTCGGGAATTGTCCACCTTGCCCTGACACCTCACTGGTCGTTTCGTAACTCGATGCGTCGTCTTCACTTTCACGTTCGAATTTTTCGTCTTTTTGGGTTTTTTCCCCGTCGTCCCCCGTCGTGCTTTTCGTCACGCCGGCCACGTGCTCGCGCACGTACCACGGCTCACGTACGTCGCGAAACACTGAACCTCACACGTTTTATTTACTCGCTGTATCCCGGACGAGCCCCCAAAGTTTGTGGGAAAGTCAATGAGCAAACACGTGTTATCGTAATTGATGAGTTTAATTAGAATTCGATTACAGAAAAAAGTTCACAGTGTTGTTCACGTGCCGGCCGTTACGGAAGTGCCCCTCACTCTCTCTCTGTTTCACCCACATTCTCTCTCACATCATCCGCTCCTAGCGCTCGCTCGAGCTTTTCGCTCGACGGCTCCTGTGCGAACTTTCGCCAATCGCCGCGCACCTGTAATACGAGTTGCCTATCTACCTGTGACGTTGATAATTACTTGGCCCCGTCGAATGGCGGCCCTACATATATATATATATATATATATATATATATATATATATATATGTATACATATATATCTTTGAGGCATGAACCGTTATATCATATCGCGGAGATATGGCAACGATGTGATCTCATGGTTGCCGAATCTCCGCACCATCCGAACAGCTGTCGGCGAGAATCCGCAAAATCGTGTTTCGCTCGTTTCGCTGAGAAATACATACGGGTAGAGCACGGGTGGCACGGGTTTATCGTAAATGCTCGGGACAACTCGGCTTTCTACGCCGAGATAGCAGACGTATGTGCGTTGAGACTGGCTCGGGCCAGTAATGAACGTAGCCTTCTGATTGGCCCGCTCTGCGCATGATCGGACCGGAGGCGGGAGATGCGAATGTGACGGAAAGAGTTTATAACTTTCTGACATTGCGTTTGAGGTTATTCGTCTATATGTTCCAACTCATCTCTGTAGATATTTAGTTGGGGCTGGCTCCGGTCGCCGCTCTGTAGCAGCGGTATTTTTTTGTAGTGGACAGAGATGAGTTGGCATCTCTGGTAACGGATCTCGATACGCGGTTCGCGGACGCGCCGCGGGAACAGCGCCGGCTGTAGCCGAGCGTGCGTAAATTCAATTCACTCAATACCCAGCGATCAATCTATCATAAAGGCGTGCTGACTATACCTTTACCTTTTCATAAAGCATGTAAATTTGAATAAATAAATGTTAGAATAATGTGTCTATGTAAGTTACATATTTTTCCAGGCATATAGAGTGAAATAGTTACACATGTACATAAATTATCACGATGCTGTACACATGCAGTTTGTTCCAAGAAAACACATTTCGTCTTAGAATTTATGAACGTACTCTTGACTGGGTTATTATTTCACTGTAATTTATGGTTTATTCGCTTAAATTCAAAAGACCACACAGTAAAACTCGAAACAAACCAGAGCTCTCTTCTAGACGCTCCACTAAACAAAGAAAACCCTTCAAGGGAAGAATCTATTGAAAGTAAACTCTCGGGAAAGTCGATCGGCGACACATTATCGCCGGGCACACTCGACGTGAATTTTCATGAATTGCAAGTGGTTGCTGAAACCGGACCCCACAGGCCCGACACGTTGGCGCCGAGACCCTAGCAGGTTCGAACACCGACGAGGCACCGTAAAAGCGCTGAGTACTTTTCTAACGTTTAAATCATCAAGATTTTGGTCGAAAGCTCTGGAAAAGCACCGAAAAAATTTAGTGTCGGAGCCACACCAGTGTCGTGCTTTTTGTACCGACGGCAACGAAGAAGCACGACACTGCTATGACTCCAACACTAACATTTCCGGTGTTCTTTCAGTGCTTTTGATCGAAATTCGGTGATTTAAACGTTAGAAAAGCACTCAGTGCTCACCAGTGCTTTTTCGGTGGCTGGTCTTTGTTCTTTCCGTGCTTTTTTCGGTGTGCGAACCTGCTAGGGGACCGAACGCGTTTCGAGCGGGTGGTCTCCGCGTGCACGCGGGGGTAGCACGACGCGCGGGCTAGGGGTTTATTGGCTTATTCGGGGACTTATGGGCGTGACCTCCGCCATCAGCGGGTCCGCTAATAGAAAAGTCAGAGAGTCGATCATCACTTCTTTTACGACAGTCTTACGCGACAGTTCAAAATACCAGAAGAGATCTTCAATCTCACCACATTTGTACTTTTAATCCTTTTGATTTCTGAAAGACGTTGTTGAGTTCATAATAAATTAACATTACAAAAATATTAGATTACGCATTTTAATTATTTCAAACACACTTCATTCCCCAGGGTGAGCTTTGCTCTTCGTAGCGCAACGAACCCATTTAATTACTTTTATCACGTAAAATCTTTAAATAGCAAATTCAAATTCGCCGCGCTTTTCTGACGAAAGCGTTACATTTTGTGGGTTTCACTACATGAAGCGGGGTTCAAAACACCCGCGGCTTAAGCCACCGAAGAGGGTTATGAAGGTTCGCCTTTAAGTCAAGATACCGGAGCATGCGCGTTGCTACGGTGTGGCGAAGGGGGGTAAGCGCGTTTGGAGAGAGGAGAGAACTGTGGGACACGAGACGAGAAGCGTTGTATCCGTCCGTGTTAAAAACTCTGCGAATAATAAAAGACTGAATTTGTAACGAACGAGTATTAAAATTTCCCCGCGTTCCTCCTAACAATCCATCAGCACTCCTGGCAAATAGGATAACCCCCACAATTTTGGCGATCCTCACGACATCTGAGCAGAATGGTTTGCCACTAAGTTTTAACGATCCATCGTTGATTCGAGCTCTCCGAATCCTGCGGCCCAGGTTACCAAATTTTAACACGGCACTGGCGATGTCTCTACTTATCTCTGGCGTCCGCGCTCTGGCGGGGGGGGGGCCTCTCCAAATCTTCGCTTCCCCTCAATCTGGCAGCACTGCATTCTGTCTCGGCACTCTCGGCTCGGCACGGGTTGACCGAAAAAGACGATATAGACAGTAGAAACATTCTTCCAATATATACAAGGTAGAACCAAATAACCAATTCGAATGGAAGTTTCATTATAATTGTTTCACGTGCGGATTACCGATTTCTTGGAGAAGAAAGAGGAATGCGTAGAATGGCTTCCGCCATAGAAGTTCTGTGGAAACAAGCTTCGAAAACTTTTGCCGCTCGACGAAGCATGGGCTTTAAGTTGTGCCAAAAAAATTTTGATAATCTGCGGAATCTTATCAACGAAATCGTAGCCGAGGATTTGAAGATCGACGGTAACGTACTTCGCTTCGTTGAGAATCAGTCTGCTCCGATGTGTGTTATGGAAGTTTTTGAGGATCAGGATTTGACGATTGCAATATTTCTTTTGAAACATGGAGTAACGATGCCCATGCACGATCATCCGGGAATGCACGGCTTACTCAAGGTAACATTGACCATTTTTTTGGTCACAATGATTTTTTTCCAAATACCATCAATTTCGGGCCAATTTGCTATATCGATTTTTTGCACAATTCCAGTGCATATTGTGACGTTGAAGATTTTATATTATTTCGCATCATTTTGGGTTTAATTGTGTTCAAGGCAAATCAGCAAGTCTTTGCATTTTATTGAGAAAGGCGTAATTGGCTGGAAATAGGCTAGAACATTAGCTAGAAACCATTCGTCTTGTACTCAATATTCATTTGTACCGATAACATCATCATCGCTATATGTACCATGGATTAAGGGTTTGAAAACTCTCATGGATGTATTAAAGCTTTGCATAAAAAGCCAGAAGAAGCTTTTGAATTTGAACAATAAATTTGAATTAAAAATTTAATTTTTTCCCTGAATTCTCATCTATCAATTAATTTTCTACAGTTAATCGTGGTAAAAGTTTCAATCATCGATTTTATGAATATTTTCCTCATTCGTGAGACTCATTACTCAGGCGTGCCTAATCTTTCGATAACATTCCATAATATGGATCATAGGTGATCCGGGTCTATGGAGACAATTTCAATTTATCGTTCCAAGTTTATTTTTACCTTTTTGATATAATTTTTTATCTCATTACCCAGGATAAACTGTTTCGAATAATTGCTGTGCCCCAACTGCTGTAGATTAACAAGAAACAATTGCACAATGTCAGCGCTTATTTCATGTACATATATTAACTATGTAAATATTGATGATCCAGGGAGCACTTTTCATTAAGCCGTTTCGTGTGCATTCTTGGCCACAGAAGTGGCCAAGACTGGGTAGCGCGGCTAGAGCCGCATGGCCAAAAAAATATTTCTGAGAAAAATGTCAAGAAGTCGATCTATCTGAAATTTTATATCCTTAATGTTTTTTCGGGTTCTGAATTCGAATATGATATTGGAATTCCAAAATTCAAAGTGGCGGATCCAACATAGCGGATCGAAACCGCAAAAAATAAATAGATTTTCATGAAACTTGCTATCTGGAAGTTATTTGCATTACTGACTCCGTATATGATGTGAAAATTTCGGAATTCAAAATGGTGGATCTAATCTGACCGATCAAAATTACGAAAATGAACGGATTCTCATAAACTCGATATCTCCGAGTTTTTCGAATCGCTGAATCCGAATATGATGTCGGAAACATTCTTTTCCGATAAAAAGTATTCTATAGTCGTAAGAATCAGTTTTCTAATCTTCGCCTTTACGGTGTCTTCTCAATTCTTCAGTCAGTGATATCAAAAACTTTTATCTACAAGGTTTCATGAAAATCCACCGATTTTCGCCTCCTCATAGAGGAAGCTTTGTTTTGGTGGAACATTTTTTTTACCAATTTTCATGAAAACGTGTTCAGAATGTCCGAAAACGTCTAAAAGTGACATTCAGAAAAAATGTCCGGAAAAATCCATTTTTTTATTGCATTTTTCGAAAGTATACATATTTAAAAGTATTTTTATGTCTCGGATTGTTGTTTAGGAATATTTCTTTTGTGGAGATCGCCAATTCAGCTCCAGGACGCGGTAGTAGAGAATAAAGACGGGGTTGACACGGGACAGGACTACTTAGGCACGTTTATTATATCGGCGAGACCTCGAGCAGAGGTTTCGCCTTGGTTACAGGATAATGACTAACTCACTTAACCAATGCTACAGTGAGTCTTATAGCTACGGAGAGGCGTGAGTGGTGGGGGTGCAGTTTTGGAGGTTTCGCAAAAGCCAGATGTTTGAGTAGTTTGCGAAGGAGTGGTAAAATTCGGAGAGTTAGGGATGCAAGGAAAAAGGTTGGCGTTAAAAGGATTCTAGGTAGCTGCATCTCCGAGCGTCTGGAGCGTCTGGAGAGAAACTCGAAGGTCCGTAAATGAGAAGGTAGGACAATTGGATTAGGTTATGGAAGAATCTTGTCATATCTACGATAGTTCCCAGCTGGAGCTAGGCTGAGGTTAGCAATGGGTAGTGGACAGGAGGACCATAAATGAGTATGCGGATACAGGCGGCTGCCGCCAGGTGGACTCCTGGGGAAAGCTAGGGTCGGAGTGCGTTGAGGAGCAGTGGAAAGTAACGAAATAATATGTTACAGTATCATACTAAATTTTTATAATTATCTGAGCAGTCCAAGTGTACTTTTGAGCGACGTTCACTCACGATTTTTTGTAAAAAAAAAAAACTTCAAACCCGTTGTTCTCAAAATGACGTTTTTGGACGGCTTGTTGATAAAACCTCCGAAACTATTGAATCGATACTTACCAAAATTTTACCACGTGTTCTTTATGGCTATAGCTGTAGCGCATATCGTACGATTTTTGAAATTTGGAGTTGAAGAATTTTTTTTTCGCAAAAAACGATGAAAGAAAAAACGTGCTTTCTCTTGGTTTTTCGAAAAATGGCCGCCATTTGGTCATTTTTGAAAAAAACGAAAATTGTATCATATGCGCTATGGCTATTAACCTACTGAATCTAAAACCATTTTTTAAATCAGATCATCCATTCCAAAGATTCATCCAATATTTTTTTGGACCTTGCCCCCCCCCCCCTATTTTTCTCTACAAAAACTGACTAAAATAAATAAAAAATTTGTTTAGTGCATTTTTAAGGTGTATTTATTAGCTCTAACACTATATATCAATATTTATAATTTAAAGCCATCAACAAAGTTCGTGAAAATAGCCTTTATTGCGCGTCTTATTAGGGTAGACACCTTATTTCAGAATTTTTTTTATAACAAAATAAAATACGATAATTTCAATTTTTCATATGTTTTTATTCACATAGTAATCTAAAAAAATGTTCTTACTTAATTCTATACAATTTTATAATTGTTTTTTTAACCTAAAGTAGACAACTTTTAATGAACGTAGGTGGGTGGCGCGGATGATGTCGCCACTTGGACTCATTTGGAACAAAAAAACCAAATCGATTTATTATTCCGTAAGATTATGGCTTTATCTCGTACTAGATATAAACTTTCTCATCAATGAATAATCAAATGGCGGACTTCTAAAAAAAACAATTGAAAAATCGTGATTTTTATCGTTGAAAATCGGTGAAGAAAAAAATTCTAATCAGGTTATTGTAGTACCGTTGTTGTGTAGAATAACCTGTGCCAAAATTAAAGTAATCGGTGAGATGGAATTTTTTTGATCACCCGTGCCGCTTACACAAATGTTGTTTTAAAAAAAATGTATACTTAGACTTATTAGCTACCGTCGAGCGGGGTGAGTATGAGACAAAAATCGCCCTTTTTTTCTTTCGCGCTTCGTCTAAAATCAGTTTTTGCGCTAAATTTTTCTTTAAAAATGCAGGCACCTTGCAAACATCCTTTCAAAAGTGTATAATAAGTTTTATGGAAAAAAACATTTTTTATGACACGCCGTGCGTAAGATGCGGTTTTACCCACGCTTCGCGTGGGCAAATCCCCATTTACACACGTTGTGACATAAAATTGTATACGATACTTGTGCGAAAAACGTTTTCTGGACTCGTGTGATTGCAACACTCGCCTTCGGCTCGTGCTGCAAACTCACACTCGTCAGAAAAACTTTTTTCGCACTAGTATCGTAATATACTATTTGACGAAGTTACATCGACTTGGAACTTGTCTCATACTCACCCCGCAGATGGGGTGAATATGAGACAAGTTTTGTGATCGTTAATAAAAATTAATAAATAATGTTTCTTCGGCTCTGTATCATATGGACATTTTTATGTAGTTATCCTCGAGTAAATTGGAACAAGAATCATTGAAAAATATCCATTTTTAGGGGCATGGTTACAAAAAAAAAAAAATATCGAAATTTTTTGGAATTCATTTTATTCAAAATGAAATCAGACGGCTATTATATAAACTTCTCGGCATATTAAAATATCAAAATAACTTGTTATTATATGAATCCGAACGTTTTCAATCCATTTGTAGGCCTTGTTGACACGAGAAATTCGTATAAAGAAGGTCGAAAGTCATTCTAACTTCAGAGAACTGTCATCTTTGAGGCTAGAATGCTCCGCTGTGAAATTAATATTTACGTATCTTTTAAACGGTAGCACCAATTTAAAACTTTTACACATGAAAAAGGACGGTAAAAATCCACTCTATCCGATGCCCAATGATTTTCTTTTGAATATTCAGTTTTTATTGTGTCTCATACTCACCCTCCAAATACTGATCTTTTGGTTTTTCTGACTTTTCTTCGAGAATAGCGGTTTAAAAAATACCAAACTGCGGGTACATCATAAAAACTAATTTGTCTACACTTACTTTGCAGAATTTGCTTTAAAACTTTCTCGGTTAAGTCGGTCGGGTGAGAAGTTTTCAGCACGTACATTTTTTTCACCGTTTCTTTATTTTCTCGCCTTTTTTTTCTCAGTTCACACAAAATGCATACTAATGGCGTTTTGCGCCATTTGATGGGAACATTTCGACGAACATTTTGGCCCATGGCCGAGTCAAAACATTCAATTATTACGATTCTAGCAATAAAAATCTAACGTGTCTCATACTCACACCCCGTGTCTCATACTCACCCCGCTCGACGGTATGCCTGGTGAATAGGGTAAAACTTCCGTTTCTTCAAAAAGACAGTTTTCTGCGAATTTTTCTGTTCTGTGAGATGACCTGGGTATTTTTGACGCATCCGGCGTATATTTCTCGGCCCTCATAATTCGATGGTTGTCGTACGTCTGCGCATAAGCCGTAACTTTTGGACCAATTTTCACACCCATGACTTCCATATTATCAAGACAGACATAATTCTTCCATTGAATGTGTACGCAGCTTAGTGCAGACATTTCTAATGTATTTTTTTTACGAAAACATGCTTCGGAGCCATATTCCATACGCGGTAGTAGAAGCTCTCGTTGTTATTCTGCGTATTCTTTCCCAAGCATCTTTCCAATAGATTATCCGACGATAATTTTTCGTATATTGGCTTTAAAATGTTTACCCTATCTTCATAAAATGCGGGTGGATGTGTATTAGTTTACTCCCTTGATTTTGGGCTTTAAGATTTTCATGTTCGCACCACAAATCGCCGCTGCCACGCGGTCAAAGCGTGATCTCGAATATGTGCTATAGCTTTGTAAATATTTCATATTTCGGTCTAAAATTTTTACAGGACTGTCTCATTGTATTATACTTTCGAAATATGTAAAAAAAAATCGATTTTTCGAAGCCCGAACACCCCGGACTACGTCGTAAGCTGGGTGAGATCGTGCTGGATATCGTCCTGTTTTATTCCAGGTAATAAGCGGTGCCGTAAAAATCAACAGCTACACGGTGCAAGTCAGTGAAGACTGGCTTATACAACCGGAAGAAGATCTGATTGCGCTAAAACATCCAGCTATTACGGTTCGCGATGTAGATCCGGCGTGTGTCTTAACCCCGAAGGATAAAAACTTTCACGAGATCACGTGTGTTGAGGGACCGGCAGTATTTCTCGATATACTAAGTCCACCCTACGTTATAGAATCCTGCAATTCCGACATTCCCCTCAGGCCATGTACTTACTTCCGAGAAATAACGTCCGAACAATGTACACAATCGAACGAAATGCCTTGCGAAGTTCAATTGGTGGCGATGACAAAACCTCCGGATTTATATTCCCGTGCTATTAAATATCAGGGCCCACCGCTCAGGTGATGGAAAATGGTGTGGGTTCACGTGTAGGTTGCAATTAAAACTTAGGATATGGGTGCAGCTCGATTGAAACCGTTAATAGGGTCTTAAGGGGACATATCTAGCGAAAAATCGATTTTTTTTTGCATTTTCGGAAACCAGAACTATTCGAAAGTATAACCTGATCATCGCATTACGAAATTCCAAAAATTGGCGGAGTTATACGTAATTACGTCGGACCTCTCCCGCCAAACCACGGCTATCTTATTTTCTACTTTTGTTGATAAATAAACAAAATTCATATTTGGGAAATATTGTAACCACGACCAAAAAAAAAAAAAATCCCACCGGGAGAACCAGTATAACTCCGCCATTTTATGATATTTTTACTTGAAAATTATATTGAAGCCACTTCAATGAATGCACTAAGAGTGAAAAAAAATTGTCAATATCTTCATCCGTTCAGTCAGAAAAAATTATCGAATTTTAGGGCCCCCACGTTGGGTATGCCCCCTTAAATTAGACGCCTCTGACTTGAATAAAAAAATATTTTTTTAGGGAAAAAATATCCTCTCCTTTTGAAACTGGTTTTAAAGCGTTATTGACCAGTTTCGAGGGAGGTTCACTTTCGAATATATTTTGTGCTGGCAATAACGTCGTTAATATATATGTTAATATATATATATAATAACATTAATAACGAGTGTCTTTTCGAAATCGATGAAAGTCGAAAAACTTGTACGTAGTATTCTGTGTAAATATAACTAGGACTAAGAAAAAATCTTTAATTTTCGGGAACGAATTGATAAATATTCACAGGAATTGTTACAAGCGATAGAATAAGCTGGCGAATCATAGGAATGATCTGAGAGAATCAGAAAATGAGTGAAAAATCTGATCGAAAAAGACTTGTGCGTGATCTCATTTCATTTCACTGACAAGGGGAAGACGCGAAAGGCTAGACTTAGTTTTTGATAAGGATTTTTTTTACTGGTAGCAGTCCTCTCCCAGAACACCGTAGTATCCGCTTTTGAGTCAACGCTCAAGCATTTATGAGCTATGAATTTTTGAAAATTGAAGTAAATCCGAGTTCTTTATGTCGTCTCTACGAAAATCGCAATTCTTATAGCAGCACCGTAACCGAGTGTTTAGTAGCAAGGTAAAGTAATCTGAACCCTGCCGACGCTGGATGGAGTCTCGGTTTTTTTTCTTTTTCTGCTAAATTCACGTTGACCAGACTGCGAAATTATAAACATTTGTATTTGGTAACAAATTGACGTTGCAGGTAGACTACTTCTGCAGTAAATTATGTACATTTTTTTATTGGGTATCTCGAAATATTGAAACACCAATGAATGAACATTGGTAAATAATCATAAACATTCAATTTTGTTTTCAAAATTGAATGTCCATTATTATTTGCAGCCTAGTTAACATGAATTTGGCAGGGAAAAAAATGGAAAACGAAATCGAGACTCGATCTAGCGTCGGCAGGGTTCGAACTACTCACAGTGCTAACCACTCGGCTGCGTTGCTGCTATGAGTACCGTGATTTTCGTAGAGACGACATGAAGAGCCCTGGTTTACGTCAATTTTTCAAAAAATCATAACTCAAAAACTCTCGAGTTTTGACTCGAAAGCGAATATCAGGGTGTTCTAGGGAAAAGGGAGGACCCCTACCAGTAAAAAATCTCCATCAAAAAGTACGTCCCGCCTTTCGCGGCTTCCCCTTGTGAGCCACTGTTGTAGCTGTTACCAGTATTGGCACTTCCTAGCCAGAATACATGGATAATTATCATTTTCATTAGTAGCATTGTTTGAAAAACCAGGAAAAAATATTTCGTTTCTGATTTTTCCGACAAAAATAAGAATATTTGAAATATAGCCATTAAAGTCTGCAGCCACATTCACCATGGATTTTTTGCCTTTTTAAGCAGCTCATGTAAGGAAGAGCTGAGATTCAGAATTCGTTATTTTTATTGTAAACTTAGAAATCTGTTAACTATCAATTTTATCAGAAGTAAGATGTACAAACTTTCAAATAAAAGCGGCTGAATAAGCGGGGAATGTTTTTTTTTTAATTGCACGATGACAAATGGGGCAACAGTTGGAATCCTTAATTCAGGGCTTGCCTACGTTGTTTCCTAACGATTCTCAACCTGTCACTCATTCAATTCCTATTCCAACCTCATAATATCAACTCAGCAATATCTAGGCCATTCGGATTTCATCCTGGCAACAACTCTGGACTCAAACGGATTCTTCAAAATTACATTTTTGATTGATTTTCAGATACTTTGCAGACGAAACTTCATTAAAAAAGATTACTATTGACGAATAAAAAAAATCAGTCGGTCCGCGTGCATGAGAAAAATGAAAATTCTTACCTACCCTAAAAATCGATATATGTATTCCAAATGAAAAAAAAGTCAAATAGTTAATCGGAATTGTGCTGTTTTATTTTATCATGCCAATTATTTTTTCTCGAGTGTACCTTGTCACCACTCAGCCCAAAGTCTTTGTTTCTACGATGTCCGGAGTGATAAGTGCATCGTCGTTAATTCTCACAATTCCGATATAGAAAGTAGCGGATAATATTGGCGTTTAATTTTCTTTAATATTATAATATTAAAAGTACCTTTCGATTTTAAAGAGCTGACCGCGGGAGCATAGAAGGAAAGATGACATTGTTTGCAATAATTGACGGTGAAAAGTGTATGCGCTGTTGCTAGAATTTTTATTAGAACGACCATTTTCATATATTTCTGTACTTTAGTCGATTTTTCCTACCCGTCCAAAATTATCAAGTCTGAATGGGAAAAAGTCATAATTATTGGAAAGATTATGCGGGACAACGCTTAATATTGTATGTTTGTAATAGTCCAAATAGTCCAAATAGGCTTTGGAGTATCGTCTTAAGAAGACTACACCTGACACAGTCCTTCTAAAATATTTTTACGATATAGGATTATTCGACTCTTAGTTCAGCATAGTACGAAGAATCAAATGATGTGAAGCTCACGGCATACGAAGTGTGATTAAAAAATTATCGACGTTTGTTATATAAGTTGCCTAATTTCGGTGAGAGGGAATCGGCGCCCTCGAAGATGCGAAACCGGGAGCACGGATATTAATGGCAATATTTTAGTCATAACCATTTAACCCAAAAACGTTGTGCTTTGCTTAAGGTGAAGTACGACATCTGAGCGCCCGTCTCTCTCGCTCCGCCGTGAGCGCCCATGGTGCTATCTCGCTCGCACTCGTACGCTACGAAATTACTCGTACATCGCCTTAATAACCAAACTCAAGCGTTTCCGGAAAATAAATTTCGAAGTTGATTCTAAAAAATCGAACGTCACATCTACCGGCCGGGAACCGATGAAGGTCGAAGTTACTGCATGACCGCGTTGATAAGGTTAAGAGCTATAACGCTGCCGATTCTGATTCGAGTTCCAGGATTTTTAAAAATGTATGTTAATAAGTTTACAAATAATCTTAAACCCCCCAAAAAACACAATGTGTAAAAAAATCGAGACAAGTACATTTACTTGAGCGCGGTCCACTTAGTAGAAAAAGGTGTCAGATAAAATACATGAATTGGGGGCATGTATTTCCACCAAATACAAATTGCATTGAAAAGAGATTTTAAAAATTCATAAATTTGAATTCCTTAGAAATCACAGCAGTACTTGGCGAGTTGATATGTTACCGCCACAATTCAATGATCTCAATGAAGGTCTGCCTTGACTTTGAAAAAACTCGCCAAGTACTGCTGTGATTTCTAAAAAACTCAAATTTATTCATTTTAAAAATCTCTTTTCAATGCAATTTGTATTTGGTGGAAATACAGGTGCCCAATGCATCGATTTTATCTGACACCTTTTTCTACTAAGTGGACCGCGCTCAGGTAAATGTACTTGTCTCGATTTTTTTACACATTGTGTTTTTTTGGGGGATTTAACTAGTTTTTGAAAAGTTAATATATAAACTTCAAGGAATTATTTACTTACTCACCGTGTTACTAATATTGTTAATTAATAATCCAAATGCAATTCTGAGTGGAGCCAGGCTAACGTAACCTTGAACGGTATCACAGAATTTCAGTACCACTCACCTCTTATTTCAATAAATATTTGTAAAAATATTTAGATTTTCTCTTGAGGATAAAAAATCGTCCCATCAAAAAAGTGTATTGAATACTTTTCATCCCACATTACCACGGAAACGATACGTTCCGAATGTTTCATTATTAATAATTTCATTTTATATCATATATGGTTTTTGGTTAATTCTTCAACTGCCCCGCAAACTGTCACATTCAATCGTTTTTATTTCCGTGCTCCTTCTCTATCTGTATCGCTCTCAACTGATCTCTCGAGGCAGGCTGGCTGGTCCTCAATGACCGTCACCACTACCGGTAAGAAATACTCGAAAAACATGGGAGAATGTGAAGACTGCGATGACAGCGATGACAGCGAATAGTCGCATCTGATCTGACAAGCTATGACTATTAAAGTGTGCGACAGCTCGAAATCGTTTTCGACGAAAAAAAGCAGAAACACGATTTTAATCATATAAATAATTCGATATCTGTCGCATAACAACACCTACAGCATTGGTTTTGGTCTTGATCGAAATATAAAAAAATATCGCTTCTAACTGTGATCAAACATTTATGAATGACGCTCTGAATCTCAAAAAGCCCGTCCGAAGTTGAGTTAAAGCGATTCTGTTTCCTGTAAATAAGACTGCGGTCGCATCTCGAGAGGATGTCGGTAAGGTAGGTGAATGTACTTGTCTCGAGACACTACCTCGTCTCTTGATATATAATTTTTATGAAGAACGAACTTCCGAAACATACAGGTTTGAGCCTATGCACCCACAAAAAGTGATGGGCGCGGTGTATGGTCCAGAGGCATCATTGGACCTTACTGTTCTGAAAATGAGCAAAGAGCTACTATCACAGTCAATAGAGAGCGGTATTAGGCAATGATAACGAACTTTTTATGGCTGGAATTGAAGCAGATGGATATGGAAGAGATGCGGTTCGAGCAAACCAAACAATGGACTTGTTCGAAGAAAATTTCGGTGACTCGATTATCTCGCGAAATGGACCCGATAATCGGCCAACTCGTTCGTGCGATTTAACGCCATAAGAGTTTTTTTTGCGGGGTTATTTAAAATCATTGGTTTGCACTAACAAACCACAAACGATTAACGACTTGAAAGCAAATATCGAACTCGAAATTCGCGGGTTTCAGCTTCATTGGAAAAAATAGGTGAAAATTTAGTCCGTTGAATGCGTGTGTGCAAACGAGGAAAAGGTGGACATTTAAATGATGTATCATTCAAATCATAAATGGCAAACCTTAAGCTTCAAATCAACCCAATTTTTTTTTATCTTGCACGATTAATTTTTATAACACAACACAGTTCGGATGCAGCTAATGGTAGGCCCTTTACATTTTCGCTAGAATTTATTCAATAAAATTTCCTTTTTGCTGTGGGTATCTTGAATCAATGTTGAAACACCAATTATCGATATCATTTTATATTATTTATAACCAAATACGTGTGCATATTAGATATGAATATAGAACGGACAGAGATTGTTAATAAGTTGGATCTCACAGCTGTATAAAATTCATTTTATTAATCACATTTATCACCATCGCCATGGGAAGATTGATGATAGGATAAGCGATGCGAACCCACCATATCGCAAGTATAAAAACAGGCAAAGAGGCAAAGAGGCCTGTTTCCTTCAAGTCAACCTTTTTCCATGAGACGTAGTGATGTACGATGTACAAATCATTGAAGCGGACTAGGCAGCGAAAAAATTCGAATTTTTCCGTTTTATTTCCGTATTCTGTTACTAAAATTTCTTCCGAAGATTTCGGTGCAAAGCAGACCGAAAAATTCAGAACTTTAAGGTAGTATCACACAAACCGTAAGAGTCAAAGCAAGCCTGAAGCTATACCATCTCCAAATGAGTTACGTAGTACCTGTGTGTGACAAAGACGCGTGGTATGATGTCGATTAGAGAGAAAGAGAGAGAGACGATATTTTCCGATGTTTATTTGCTTATTATTCTCGTCACAGTCTGTTGACTTTTACGGTCAAGCGCCCAAAATGTTGCCCGAATATTAAACTTGCAGCTCAAGTGTTTTCATTAAAATCTGACGGCGACTTTTTGTATTATATCAAATTTAGCGTGATTTTCCATAAGGCTCAATGTTAAACGTGTAAAAATTAGAGTGTTGATATCTTTTTTCTCGTGCTCCGGAGGGCCATAAAAATTTAACTGGGCCTTTTTCTCATCAATACCCATAAGTATGCCAAGTTTCATAAAAATCGGACGGTAAAGTCTCCTATGTAGGGTACTACCTTAAGCACGTTTTTCTCTAGTTTTATGTTATGCACGTTTTCATTTTGTACTAGTTTTTCCACAATAGCTCAAGAACGATTAAAGATATCACCTTGATTTTTTTTAAATGAAAACTATCAACGTTCTCTACAAAGTAAACCGATCTCTATGGAAACTAGTAGTGCCCATGGTTAGTTGTGTCCATGGTTAGTAGCATGGAGACTAGAGGACAGAAGACACAACTAACCCGGATCTAGTAACAAAAATCCGGCAAAAAAAGATGGCCCAGATAGGTAGTTCCCGAGGCGCCGAGCATAGCGCTGGGATCGCTTAGGTCGGTATGATATATAGGGATGGTGTAATCCGGACTTGTGGAAAGCAAAACTCGGAGACCCGAAGACTCGGCGAAACGTAGACCAGGGGAATTTCATGACCGTGGAAAGTTGGACCTGGGGATGCTCACTCAGCTTGGCCCCGCCCCCCGATCCCGACCGAGCCCGACGGTGCGAGAGATCAGTGGGTCTCAATCTTCGCCTTTCCACCGAAGCTTCTTACAGCAAATCCAGAGCGCGTAGTTGGCGCGATTTTCAAAGCAGCGCGTCCGGACATAATCATTAGAATCAAATGTATTTTGAATACACACGCACACGCGCACACACGCACGCACGCACACACACACACACACATATATATATATATATATATATATGTGTGTGAGTGTGTGTGTGTGTACCTGAATTTTCGAAGAATTTTTCATCTATTATTTTGCCTACGATTATATCGGGCATTTTGTGATATTTCCATTTGATTTGTTTTCTTCTCAATTTTGGTAGTATTTTATGGCTGAATAAAATTGATACTCACAGTGATTTTCCATGTGAGATCGTCTCAACTTGGCAAAAAGAAAATATTGATTTTCAATTTGGAATAACAAAAAGATCTTGACATCGAGCTTTTATTTTGTAATAATTATTCTAATAAACTATTTCTCAGGCGTCGGGATCTCCGTAATTTTTCCGAAGAATCTTTGACTTGATTGATTAATCCTAGAATTGATTAATTTCGAAAAACATATTTTCATGGATTTCAAAACTGGGGCAACGTCGAAAAAATAGTTTCTTAAGTTTCAAATTTGATTTTGACGAATTATCGACGATCGGAATAAAGATCTGATCGTTTTATTTAAAAATTGAAACAAAGTCACGTGAAAAAAAGATTTTTAATATATTTTTTTACCAGCGTAAATAGCATGCACGCAAGAAAAAAAAATTGGAAAATTAATTTGTTTATTTGAATTTTTGTTCTTGAATAAAAATACAGTATTCCTGTAAAATTTTATTAGCTTTTTAATGAGAATATTCTAAAAAAATTGTATCCACTGGCAACGCCCGAAAAATAGCTTTTTATAATTGAAGCTCGATTTCAATGTTATTCGAAATTGAAATATATATATTGTAACGCTTATTTTGAGCGTTACAATGATGCCTCTGAATATCCGGCTTTTTTTGGCTATTTCCCCGACTCCCTCGGCCGATATCGAGCACGTTCGTCAGGGCAATGCGAGATTTTAAGAAATATTATCCATAATCTTTTTTTTATATATTTTTTTTATGTAACGGGAGGACAACACGAGGAATAAGGAGACCATTGGCGCAGAATAAACCAATGGGCATGATTCCCGGCCAATTTATTCCTCGTCGAGAACCAATCAAATAACGAAGATTCGAAGTTGCCAATATTCCCCGACGGACCGGATAATCGAGGATGAGCACAACGGCGATCGATAGCAATCGATATAGTAATAGTCCCCGGGCGTAATTAGATGCGAAATTTGACGGTAGGTGACAGCAGCTCCCGGGCTTCGAAAATATTTTAGAATAAGAGTGGGGGGCAAGTAGCCGGTCCGCGTAACGCGAGGAGTCGTTACGGGGCATTCTTCGCGAATCGTTGGTCCCCGCAAGTTGATTTTTGTTCTTCGCGAATCGTTGGTCCCCGCAAGTTGATTTTTGTTCTTCGCGAATCGTTGGTCCCCGCAAGTTGATTTTTGTTCTTCGCGAATCGTTGGTCCCCGCAAGTTGATTTTTGATCTTCGCGAATCATTAGTCCCGGCGACTTAGTTTTTGGTTTTGTACGAGAGTATCCGGTTTAAAAGCAACGAGTCCCGGAAATAAACCCAGGAACCAGGCCAACGAAGCCCGTTGGAAAATCAGGGTAAGATCTTTCCCGTGGCAACGCCGTTCGGTCATTATTTTTCGTGGTTCGCAATTTCCATTACCGGATCACGCAAGTTTCGTTTTGGTTTTTGGTGCGTGTCTCTCTCTAGTTTTTTTGTATCCGATCGCCGGGGTTACGTCGTGCGTGACTGGTAAAGCGCGTGCGATATTTTCGATAGCATAAGATAGTAGGGTCCCTCGAGAAAGAAACAATTCGCGTTTTAGTTCCGCGTTCGCGAAGTCGTTTGTTCTGTATGTGTTTTTTTTTTGTATTTCATTTTTGAAACGTTTCGAATAGGGAATCGGCTCTGCGGACAGAGTAGTGGCGCGCGATTATAGTAGGGAAATTGTACTTTGTTGTCCATGAAAATCGCGAGGGGAATTATTTTATTTTTGTATTTTTTTTGTGAAAATAAATTCGCCGTGAAAATTCCCTGAAGTTTCGTAGTGTTCGTGTGTGTGTGAAATAATTTTCATTTGTTTCGATCTCACTCAAATCTCCGCCAAAAATCACATTTTTCCGAACCGCCCCTTTACCCGTGTGATGGCTGCGGTCTTCTCGAGCAAACCCCCACACGTCTCTCCAATTAACATCTTGAAAATTTATTTTTCTTTCCCGGTCGGGTCACGCTATAAGCGTGGCTGGCGCCCAAATATTTTTTATTAAATATCAAATATACCGGCCGAGGAGGCGTTTTTGTATACGTCCCGGAAAAAGACGTTACAATATATATATGTATATATATATATATATATATATATATATATATATATGTGTGTGTGTGTGTGTGTGTGTGTGTGTGTGTGTGTGTGTGTGTGTGTGTGTGTGTGTGTGTGTGTGTGTGTGTGCGTGCGTGTGTGCGCGTGTGCGTGTGTATTCAAAATACATTTGATTCTAATGATTATGTCCGGACGCGCTGCTTTGAAAATCGCGCCAACTACGCGCTCTAGATTTGCTGTAAGAAGCTTCAGTGGAAAGGCGAAGATTGAGACCCACTGATCCCTCGCACCGTCGGGCTCTGTCGGGATCGGGGGGCGGGGCCAAGCTGAGTGAGCATCCCCGGGTCCAACTTTCCACGGTCATGAAATTCCCCTGGTCTACGTTTCGCCGAGTCTTCGGCAGAGATGAGTTGGGAGATGTCTGGAGGAGGCCTTTTTAGTGGTTCCGATGGAAGACGTGCGAATCTGGTGGCGAAACCCGAAAGTTGGAGGTTAACAATGGTAATCAACCAAGCAATCTCGGGCGCTCGTCGGATTGCGTTCGCGCGCACGCAGTGGGCGTTGATAAGCGCCACAGCCGTGGTGCGGCGAAATTGGAAAGTTGGAGGTTAACAAGGGTACTCAACCAAGCAATCTCGGGCGCTCGTCGAATTGCGCTCGCGCGCACACAGTGAGCGTGTATAATCCAACCGGCAAATTACCGACGGAGTCGATCGATACTTGGTATAGCACGCGCGCACGTAAATGCTTGTGGATGACGGCTTCGGTTCGGAGAATTTTTTCGCCGTTCGCGTCTCGTTCGCGACAATCCAGTCGCACGTTTCGCTTACATTGTAGCTATGTTTACCAGGCTCTCTCGCACCACCGTTATCTTCAATTAGCACCTGCTCACTTGGATTCCGTCTTTCTCATTGCATGAGGTCTACTGCATATTTATACATATATATATATATATATATATATATATATATATATACATATATATATACATATATATATATATGTATACTTATATATCTTTGAGGCATGAACCGTTATATCATATCGCGGAGATATGGCAACGATGTGATCTCATGGTTGCCGAATCTCCGCACCATCCGAACAGCTGTCGGCGAGAATCCGCAAAAACGTGTTTCGCTCGTTTCGCTGAGAAATACATACGGGGGAGAGCACGGGTGGCACGGGTTTATCGTAAATGCTCGGGACCACTCGGCTTTCTACGCCGAGATAGCAGACGTTTGTGCGTTGAGACTGGCTCGGGCCGGTAATGAACGTAGCCTTCTGATTGGCCCGCTCTGCGCATGATCCGACCGGAGGCGGGAGATGCGAATGTAAACATATAGATGAATAACCTCAAACGCAATGTCAGAAAGTTATAAACTCTTTCCGTCACATTTTCACAATTTCACAATTTCGCCGCACCACGGCTGTGGCGCTTATCCACGCCCACTGCGTGCGCGCGAACGCAATCCGACGAGCGCCCGAGATTGCTTGGTTGAGTACCCTTGTTAACCTCCAACTTTCCAATTTCGCCGCACCACGGCTGTGGCGCTTATCCACGCCCACTGCGTGCGCGCGAACGCAATCCGACGAGCGCCCGAGATTGCTTGGTTGATTACCATTGTTAACCTCCAACTTTCGGGTTTCGCCACCAGGTTCGCACGTCTTCCATCGGAACCACTAAAAAGGCCTCCTCCAGACATCTCCCAACTCATCTCTGATGTAAGACCGTGCTCTAGGCTCCATGATTGTACCAATCAGCACAAATTGCATAATATTGAGAGAGGTTAGGTTACCGGTCAACTTGAAATAAAAGCTCTGCAATGGCTGTCGAATTTTTCGTGAATAGATTGAAGGCTCTTGTCGTGCTTGTTCTCGGTGTGTTTAGGCGAGCACTGTGCTGCATTCGCCGACGACGACGATCGTCCTGCGACTCTATTCCCCTCTCCGTTATTGGAGTAGTGCCTAATGTTGTGAGTAATCGTGGGGTAAGTAAAGCATATGCCAATTTGTTTCCTTATAATCAACTTATTCTATCGTTCACAAGATTCATGGCACTTTGAAAAAAATTAATTATTATTGACATTATTTTTTAGGAGACAGAGCAGTGGGACCAGTGGGAGGAAAATCCACTGGTTATTGTACCAGACAAACCTCCCAATACAATTCAGGACAAGATTGACGAGTACCGACAACAGGTAGCTAAATCGCCTGAACCTGAGGATGACTATCAACAAGCCAACTTTTTCGAGGTATTATCACAATCATTTCTATATATCACCGGACCGCACAAGAATGCAAACGTTTTTGTGCCATACACAGATAGATATTCATTCTAATGTCACATAATTTTGCTAGGAGAGTTCAACTTATGTTAAATAACACTGCTATCTACAAATTGAATAGTCCCAGTCTGTGCCTATCTATATAACACAACTAACCATCGGAGTTGATCGTACGATTACGAACCTGTTCCTGCTATTGGAATATACATACATACATACATATATATATATATATATATATATATATATATGAATATATACATATATATATATTGCCACACTCGACGATTATGGGACACCCTGTATATCGTAATTAATGATAGCTTGAGAGGAATGATAAAGAATATATAACATTCGAATCGACAGGGTATTGTTGGCTCTAACCGGAGTTTATAGTATCAATTAGCCGTAAGAATGGACTATTATCGATAATATTATCATTTTCATAGTAATAACTATCCAGTTTAATATTATCGAGAAATACTGCAACTTTAGTTTTATTCCAGGGCTATGATCAATGTCGATGGTCGGCAAAGATTGGACTCAATCGACTTGTAACTAATGTGCATCCAATGTTTCAGGATATGACCCCGGAAATTACAAAGCAGGCAAAAGTTATTGTCAGAGACAGGAAAGTAGAGCAGGCTATTTGGAATCCGTCAAAGTTTGCCGTAGCTTCCGAAAGGTTACCAACCAATGAGTTGGGCGTGTGGGAAGACAATGCAACAAGCTGGGAAGAGGAGACGGTCGAAGAATTCGGCGATCCTACTGAGGCACTCAGGGAGCAAAGGAGACGAGAGCGCGAGCGGCGACTCTTCGAGCAACAACAGAGGCGAATGGAGTTTAACTTTAGGCCCCAGCCGCTTGGCGAGAAAATAGGTTCTTGATTGCAGGATTTAATTGCGATAAATAATATTGATCAGAATGGTATGTTAACCTAGCACGATTTCGGGAGGCCCAAACGACCGAACAATGACTCTTACTGTGATCATCGAACCTACCACGAGCCTGATACTTTTGCTTCGATGAGGAAAAGCCAACAGGATGGTATGACACAGGTGTCATTAAAAGGTGAAGAAAACGGTATCGGTTGAACCTAAAGAAATTGTAACGTTCCGACCAAACTACCTCTCGCTACGATCGTACTCTTAGCACAGAGTTGGACATTTGACGGAGGAGATATACACAATGAAAATCGTTTTCATGTTGATCATTATATTGGCATTGATATCCAAAGAACGTTCTATACAAGTAATTTTTGGTTCATTCATAGAATATACGTATTCCCTTTGTGTATTTTCATAGTACGTTATTTGCTACGGAACTAATGGAAGTTTATTTAACACGATTTTTCGATTATTCGTCAGCGAAAAAGAACGATCGCCCAATCTCTATTACCGCAATAACGGGCCATACGACATTCATACTCCAAGCGAAGCAAATTGATCATTTTCTTGCGTATATTCAATTAGTATCAATTCCATTTAGATAATTTCATTGATCCAACGCCAATTTTGTGTCATTGGAACGCCGATTGTACAAAACTTCGCTATAAAATATACATAAAATATAATTTGTGGGTTTGGGGCGGTGTGGGCCACAGCGGTGACACATAGGCTTATTCCAATATAAGAATATTCACGCTGCCAATTGGTAGCCAACCTACATAAAGTTAGCCGATCAATTAAACCGATTTAATTTCTACAAAATCCAATTAATTGATGGGATTTTTATGAAAATTGATAGACCAAAACTATAAATTGATCATCGCTGATTCTTTAAATAAACAAATTTGTCCGTGAAGATAGCCGAAATTTTTTAAATATCAACGGATTACGTTCGTTGTGTGCTCATTCGATGCGGATTTCATTGGTGAACACGAATATAACAATGAAAAATATTGATTATCCTTATTTTCCGAAAAAAACGAAGCTGGGAAATGTCCAGCGGGGGTGAGGGCTAGCCGACAGGTGGCGCTGGGTTTTGTTATGAAATTTCCACTGATTACGTTCGTTGTGTGCTCAATCGATGCCGATTGCATTGACGGACACGAACATGACAATAGGAAATATTGATCGTCCTTATCATGGAGATTAGAGGTAAGAAGTACCCACGGACCGCTCAGAAACGTCCGCGAAATCGTGTACAGTTTCTGAGGACTAAGCCCCACTGAACTGAAATAGGAACCGAGATGAAGTTAGCGTCATGAAGGCCTAGACCAATCAACTTTGGAGACTACCAACTTATCGCTCACTTCACTACGGTTCCTATTCGAAGATTTGTACTGCGGTCGCATCTCGAGGGAACGCCGGTAAGGTAGGTAAATGTACTTGTATATGTATGAGGTATTCCACACCGATTCAACAAGGTCTTGGCGTGACCATTTTTGATTTAACTAATATTTTTTGATGTTTTTTCACTGAGTGAAAGGAAGGTTTGCGCGATGTTTTTTTAAGTGGTTCAAAAATTGTGAATTTTGTTGAATGATTTTTTTTCCAAATGCAACTAATGAAAATATAAGCTTAGATCAGATATTAATTCTTCTGAAATGTTGAGTTTTTTTTCGAATTAAAAAAAGATCGGAAACTCTGAGAACTCCCTTCTGACCTCAATTTTTGCATTTTTGAGTTTAACATTTTTTTTCGAAGTGAATGATACTGGATTTTTCTTTTAATTATGTGTTGAAGTACAGGGTGGAAAGAAATTAATGGTCATCCTTTTACCAGGTGAATCTTCAGGTCATGTTTGGCAAAGATCTACAAAAATATCGTGCCGCAAAATTGATTTGACCTTGGCAGTCAAGGTCAAATTTTTTTATTGTCTCAAAAAATCTGGCTTGTCAAGAGGAACAAAAGTCTCAATGGGGCCATAGGTCAAAAACGCGATCTTCTATGTGAAAAAGCAGTTCAAAGACGAAAAAAATCGGAAAACTTTTTTTCCTCCCAATATTATTTAATCGGACTCACTAATAATCATATAACCATAAAAGAAGCCTTTTATCGCTGAGCCGGAAACTTCTATTGAAATAAATCACGAAAAGTCACCGTTGCCCGACTCTGACCGCGAGGAAGTGAATGGGCGCATGATGGGTAATTTTTTTCCTCGTTCCATCTCCAAAGTCGTGTGTGTGTGTGTGTGTGTGTGTGTGTGTGTGTGTGTGTGTGTGTGTGTGTGTGTGTGTGTGTGATCTACATTTTTGTAGATCTTCGCCAAACATGACCTGAAGATTCACCTGGTAAAAGGATGACCATTAATTTCTTTCCACCCTGTACAACTGATTGAACGTCTTGTCTGTGAATTTCACAATGGCCTCAATCTATTTTTTCTTAATTCAGTGGCCGGATGCAATAAGGGCATACGACGATCGAAGCGGATCGAATTGGACAATACTTTTTCTAAAACGGGTGAAAATCTTAAGTTGTCAGAGTTCAGAATAAAAAATATAGTGTTGTCGGGCTCGATGTCGCGCATGTTTTTTGTACATAAAACTTCATTGTATGATCGATATTTTCGTTTATAATAATTAAAAACAACAAAAATTGCAAACATGGGAAATCAATGTTTTTTTAAAATATAAATTGCCGAATCTCCGTGGTTTTTCAACCGATTCACTCCGGATTTCTTGTATATTACTCTCGATACTCTAGCGTCGTTGTTAATTTGAAAAAATTGTCAAATTAATTTTTAATAACAAAGCCGTGACGCTTAGTACTTCTGTATTGCGACGTTCTCAAAGAAAAAGAGTCGAGGAAAGTTTAAGACTCAGAAAACTTCCAGCGGGGAAGCTGTTCTAGAGGGTGCAATGATGTTTTTGGCGAAACTTTACGTGGATATTCCGAAAATTATAGAAATAGCGATAAGTTTAACTCTAAGAGCGCGAGGCGGTATCGTACGATCGAGCAGGATTGAACGATGCCGCGGAGGTGCGACGGCGGCTTCGCACGCACACACACACACACACACAAACACAAACAAACAAACACGCACACACACAGACAAACAAACACACACGCACACACACACACACAAACAAACAAACACACACGCACACAAACAAACACGCACACACACAAACAAACACACACGCGCACACGCGTGGTGGAGGGGATACCCCTGACGCGCTCACGGTATAGCTCGAAGTGGTGTGCGTACGCTCACGTACACGGAAGGTTGGGTTCATAGGCATGTAGTAGTAAGAGACTCGCTCGAGCGTGACGGATAGCTCGAGTCGGTGTGCGTACGTTCACGTACACGGAAAGGCCGGTGGGATACGATGTGGTAGAAAGTAAACATCTTGACGTCGCCGAGAAACAAAATTCGTTCGGTCCGAGTTTTTCGCTTTCTGCCCATCATGAGCGAACGGCGCGATTATTTGAATATAGCTGACGAAAATTTAAATGTTATAGACATTTATCAATTAATTACATCGGATGCTTTTTTGTATTATCTTCTTACATTAACCTTTTTATATTATTTTTTTTAACGTTTTAAATTTTGTGCATAATTTTTTAATCGAACTTTTTACTCAGTACAAATTCACATAAAATGTTTACTTATAAGTCATAATAGTTGTATTGACGATGAGATTTTTTTTTAAATTACATGTGTAGTATAAATGTGCGTTATTATGTATTTAATTTTTAAAAAGTTCAATTTTATATACAATCAAAGCCATTTTTTTTTTCAAAGTCAGCGACTGTCATACGCAATCTGCCTTGTCGGTGCGGCAAAATATAGATCGTTACTTTGATGACTTTTGTATGTCTTATTATTAGCTTGAAGAACACTAGTATAAGCTTTTCAGTATACTATGGCGATTAATTGGAAAAAATTTGCGAACAGAATGTCAGAGTAAAATATTGAAAAATAGTTGCAAGTGCCGGGACTCACGGTAAATGTGTAAATACTCACTGGTTCCATTCTTCATCCAAAAATATATTTTTATATCTTAGTATCCAATTGTTAATACTAGATTCCCAAAACACGCCTATTTGACAAGTCTTATGTCGATCATAAGTCAACCAGATTGGTCGGAAGTAATAGTCACGGCTTTCGGAATTTTTCTCATGAAATCCGCGACTCGTGGGATTGACGGATCTCGTAAGCTAAATATTCAATTCAAATTTCGCGGCCTAACTCCGCACACCGCGTGGCAATAGAAGCCGGCTCCATCAAGTACAGTGTTGCCAGATTGATGATGGAATGTTGGAGCCGGCTTCTACCGCCACGCGGTGTGCGGAGTTAGGCCGCGAAATTTGAATTGAATATTTAGCTTACGAGATCCGTCAATCCCACGAGTCGCGGATTTCATGAGAAAAATTCCGAAAGCCGTGACTATTACTTCCGACCAATCTGGTTGACTTATGATCGACATAAGACTTGTCAAATAGGCGTGTTTTGGGAATCTAGTATTAACAATTGGATACTAAGATATAAAAATATATTTTTGGATGAAGAATGGAACCAGTGAGTATTTACACACCGTGAGTCCCGGCACTTGCAACTATTTTTCAATATTTTACTCTGACATTCTGTTCGCAAATTTTTTCCAATTAATCGCCATAGTATACTGAAAAGCTTATACTAGTGTTCTTCAAGCTAATAATAAGACATACAAAAGTCATCAAAGTAACGATCTATATTTTGCCGCACCGACAAGGCAGATTGCGTATGACAGTCGCTGACTTTGAAAAAAAAAATGGCTTTGATTGTATATAAAATTGAACTTTTTAAAAATTAAATACATAATAACGCACATTTATACTACACATGTAATTTAAAAAAAAATCTCATCGTCAATACAACTATTATGACTTATAAGTAAACATTTTATGTGAATTTGTACTGAGTAAAAAGTTCGATTAAAAAATTATGCACAAAATTTAAAACGTTAAAAAAAATAATATAAAAAGGTTAATGTAAGAAGATAATACAAAAAAGCATCCGATGTAATTAATTGATAAATGTCTATAACATTTAAATTTTCGTCAGCTATATTCAAATAATCGCGCCGTTCGCTCATGATGGGCAGAAAGCGAAAAACTCGGACCGAACGAATTTTGTTTCTCGGCGACGTCAAGATGTTTACTTTCTACCACATCGTATCCCACCGGCCTTTCCGTGTACGTGAACGTACGCACACCGACTCGAGCTATCCGTCACGCTCGAGCGAGTCTCTTACTACTACATGCCTATGAACCCAACCTTCCGTGTACGTGAGCGTACGCACACCACTTCGAGCTATACCGTGAGCGCGTCAGGGGTATCCCCTCCACCACGGCCATCTGCACGAGGGGTTTTTAATTTCAATCGCGTCTCCTGACTCGCCTAATGACTTTACGAAAAAAAGTTCAAATAAAAATGTCATGGTTTTTTTTTCTCTACAACTTTTGTTTGAACATTTTTTTCATACATGCAACCGTTCTCGAGTAATCGCGATTTCAACCCTTAAAAAGGGGATGCTCGAAAACCCCATAGGAAAAAAACTTTAAAACCTCGATATTCGTGTTCGCAAGGTCGAAATCTATAGGATAGGACCCCTCTCATTGCCTCGACAAAAAAACGTGAACTTTGGACTTTTCGCCTGGACTAATCATAAAACTTGGCATACTTATAGCTATTGATAAGAAAAAGGTTCAGTTAGATTTTCATGGTTTTCCGAAGCGCGAGAAAAAAAGATATAAACACTTTTATTTTCACACGTTTAATATGGAGCCTTATGGAGAATCACGCTCAATTTGATACAATACAAAAAGTCCTCGTCAAATTTCAATGAAAACACTTGAACTGCAAGTCGAATATTCAGAGAACATTTCGGGCACTTGAAAGTAGAGATCAAGAGACTGTGATGATAATAATAAGCAAATAACATCGGGAAAATACAGTTTTTATGAGGAGTTGGTCGTGATCCAGTAGACATGGCAACGTTGCACGTTTGTTTCCCATCTTCTCTCTCTCTAATCGACATCATAACACGCGACGTTGCCACATCAAAGTACTACCTACCTCAATCAGGAGATGGTATATCTCAGGGTTGCTTTGACTCTTACAGTATTTACCTTAAACGCGTTTTCTTTGCAACTATAGTGTGCACGATATTTGTAAAATCAGAAAACTGATTGACTCAAAGTCTTAACAGCACGCGAAGTATACATCTTCTTATCCGTTGACTAACGGAAAAAGCGGTACGTCATACATTTTTTTTATTAAAAAAAAAGCAATACGGTAATTTTCTTGTAAAAAATCGGTCATTTGAGGTTAACGAATGACCATTTCGTAAGAAACATTTTTTTTTGCCGGATCGTCAAAAGTACATAAGCTCGATGTGTACGGACTGAAAATGCAGTTTGGTTTTTTTTTCTTTCGGACTAACAGGAGTGGAGAAATCCTGCACAACAGGGGCCGCCGAACCTTGCGCGGGGTTACAAGCAAGGAACGTCAGCAGACGGAATATTTTATGACAATTATTAAACGATTTTTTTTAAACACAAAATATCAGTCAATACACCCCGAATTTTTTTAAGGTAATCGATTGCATAGTTTATTTTAATTTGTAAAACCGCTCATTTTCGCAGACAAAAAGGGGATTCTTCCCTTAAGGTAATTCACAAACAAAGTCTTTGAGAAACAATAATTTCTTTAATTCTATGAGTTTTTGACTTCCTTCACGCACGTAGCTTTACGGAGAGAATGTTGATCTTGTTGTACACTCGGTGGAAACATGTTCGCAAACGACGTTATTCATTCGAACTTATCGATGCCAGTTGTTGGTGAACGACGCTTTGCGAAGGCTATATCGGTCGTGCGGTTTATTCGATTTTGCTGATCGGTCGATCGGGCGGGCACTGTGTATGACACGGGAGCTCCACGGACCCGTTGCTATTCACCCCCGTGAATTCTTCCAGTGCCATAAACAGTTCCCAGACCCTTTATTGTAAACAAAGTAAATCACCGATGATTGTTGACATCATCGGGTATTTTTTTTTCTTCAAATCGTTTCCAGTCCTCCTTTGCGATCGAGCAAACGATGATTCCGATCATCTTGCCAACGTTCTGTGCAAGTGAATTAACAAATTTTATATAACGCTGTCCGTAAAAGTGCGGTTTTGAGCTCACTGCGTTCGCTTCAAACCGCATTTACGGACCTTGTGACATTAAGAATCGTACGACACTCGTACGAAAAACGTTTTCTGGACTCGTGTGATTGCAATACTCGCCTTCGGCTCGTTCTGCAAACTCACACTCGTCAGAAAAAATGTTTTTGTACTAGTGTCATAATATACTATTTCGACATGTTTCCGTCACATCCATTGAATTTTTAATAATCCCGAAAATAATAAATAATTTATTCTGACTTTACAAATCTCCGACCAACGTGAAAACGAAAAAAAAAGTGAAAATAAAAAATTCAGAGGAACGATAAATAAATTCGAAAACGCTGAATGCACGATTAGCATGTTTTTTTTTGGGCAATTGCGACCGCTTTAAGCGACTACCATGATGCTGGATTTTTGTCGTTTCAAGTTTCGAGTTCGTCGAGAGACCAAAAAAAGACCCCCGGTCATCGTGCGAACGAGGAACCGCTGTCTTCCTTTCTCATTTATTTGTATTTGTTTGTTTCTTCTTCTTCTCACCACTATTAGCCCACCGGTTATCGTACCATTGAGGTACGTTTTTCCAAGTTTTTTTTTGTGCGTGTGTGTTTCAAATTTTTTCAATGTCATGTAGTGCCCGACCATGTTGAACTTATTATCACGACGCAAAGCTCTCGGGACTGAAAAAAATGCAATCAGACACAAAATATAATATATTATTACATATTTGTGTTATGCTTTTATTAATGAATTTTCAATTTAGTTCATCAAAACTAATTTTTCTGTAAAATAATAAAACGGACGAACACATTGAACAAATAGAAATTTACGCACAAGACTGCTTGGTTATCGACATTTTGAAAATATCGTTCACAGCGATCGTTTTAAATCTGGAACATTTTTCAATGGCGTCCATACGAAATCTAATCGACCCAAAAATACTTTCAATCGTTAAATCATGAATTCAATTTATTGCCGCAAGAGAAAAAAATAATCAAAAGACAAAAAAAAAAGTGACTGCAGGTGTTAGAATCTGAGGCCGAAGAAAGGATTGTTAGTCGGGGCATTCAGTGTGGCGTTGCTTGCTACTCCCCCTGCTACTGGCAGAGAGATTACCATGCATGTCGTGCTCGACTGTGGCGAGGGCGATGACCCCGATGGTAAACGTGCAGAGCAGGTATGTAAGGATCCGAAAATCCGATACCAGACAACGTAATCCCGACTAAAATGAAAATCATACTACCAAACGAGACCGATTCCCAAAAAAATCGAAAAAAAAAAAACACGTAAATAGCGAGTCATACTCAAAAAGTCACCTGTTACGCGACAAAACCTTTCCCCGTCTACCATTGATGCTGTGATACCGATCGAACAATCTTCAATCGCCAGTCCGCTGATTCGTGGATACGCGTCGAGTTGTTATGTTCTCACCCAGCCCTTTGCCCAACCAGTCGAACTTGTCGTTAAAAAAAAAAAAAAATACTAATTCGCGACAATGAAGCGAAAGGAGTTTAGATCCCTGTGACCATGGTGATGTCGTAACTGGACTAATCTTGAAATTTATAACAACCAAATATGTTATCAGAAATTCATACGAGCGTAGTAACCTTAAAAACGAATGAATAAAACACAACGAAACTTACTATATCAATACGTTATAACAAACTATTGTTCGTATGAGGGGTCTGTTCGTAATAGTGGCCATAGCCGATGCGCAAAATGGTCCGTTATGTGTAACCCCCGGTTCTAAAACGCGATGGATGGAAACGTACAAAAAAAAAAACAAAAAAAAACCACCACAGCGCCGTTCGAGAGCTCTCCGAACCGGTTGCTCGAAGTGTCGTGAGTGAACTGAATCGGCCGGATGGAAGGTAGCGCCAGGTAAGCTGTGGTGGCAACCTGCGCGAGGCGGCAGCTGGCCATTCGTGCGAGGCCGTAACCGGCCGGAGGAAGGTGACCGTCCTATCCTCCGCCATCACCTAACGTACATGAAGAAGCGAGACGGCTGCAATTGCGACGTTTGATGGGGGGGACGCTCTCTGACGCCGGTGCCTCACAAGCAAATCTAACCATCGGCAACGACCGTGGATACAGTCAGGAACAACCTGCTGCTGCTGTTGCTGCTGCTGCTGCTGAGAATCAACCGAGACTCCTGGGAGTACGGTTAGTGAGTATGAACGAGACGAAACGATCGTCGGACGGTGACGTTGAGAGAAGAAAATAAATTACGAGAATAGTTCGTAATGTGGAACGGCGGGGGGTGGGGGCGGGCAGACGGGTCAAATCGCGCGAAACGGTGAAAGAAGAAACAGGATGGCCGAAGAAGAGAGGCGAGGGAATGGGACGCGGTTGTGGCTACCTGTTTGTGACTCATCATGAAAATGAACAAACACCAGGAACGAAACTGAACTATCGACACGGCGGGCTTCCCGGGTTGCCAGTTTTACCGAGACTGCGACAAATTAGCGGCTCCAGGAACTGGAGGCTTCTCGATTTACAATTGAAGCTTAACGATCTTGATTTTTTTGACAGCGATGTTAGCGATTCGAGCTATTTTGTAATCCTTTTCTTGCCTAAACTCATCGTCAATTTGACAGTGACAAGCTCAACTGGGTCCAAATGGCTGTACCGAAAATGAAAAAGCCAAGTGCAACGCTGGCTACAATATAAAACTATGATATATTTCTTAAAGTAGCTTAGAAGATATCGCGAGGAGTAAAGGTTCATATATGTCGGCGAATTGTCGCCACTGCTGGCAAATTTATAATTTTTTGGAGGTTGGGATTTTTTGCGACTTAGGTGACCTCTGGTGACGACTTGATGTCACGGATAACTGACAACTATGACGATGATCCATAATGGTTTCTAGGAACGACTGGAGATCCACGAATGAGGATCATTCGCTTGTACATCGTAATGATACTTTCGTATTTTCATACTTCATTGGGTTACGGGGAGATACTTACTATTGCAAACAATTTGGGATCCAGGGAACGCAAAAACCTTAATTACTGATATTTTAATGTGTCTATTGAGAAGCGAGAGAGTGCGGTCTTCCATACATGTCTTGAAACTCCTCCAAATTTCCAGCGGAGGTGGAAGCCCGGTTAGATATAATTTTTTGTTTCTCGAAGCCGTTACAAGTAGGGCGTCACCGGACTAACGTTGTGCAAGCGTGGGATTGGACCAGGGTGAGCGCGGGTAATAAACATAACCTTTTGCTATTGTGATTATCTCATGCTTGAACCATTAGCGAGGTTATAGAAACGTATATATTCGCTTTTTCGTGTACATCACATGCTATCGATATATTGTCATACGCTATATTGCATTACATACGACTCAGAATGAGACGAAACGCCCACCGAGGGAATTCGAAAATGAGAAAAAAATTCGGTGTCCAGAACAAACTGTCGAAATTTACGGAACAATAAAAATCTCAGTGAGAAACTCGCCCAGTTGTTTCGACTTTTCACGGTTCTGGTAAAAGGTATGTCGAAATTATGTATATTTGAAGATGGATTAAGGAGGAATATACACCTAGTAGGGTCCGAAATATCGATTTTTCAATTTTTACATTTTCTTAAAGTTTGATATGTTAAGAGTGTAAAAATGACCAAGTTATAGCCCAAAGAGTACGTGCGATCACTTGAAGGGCGCCGCTCCGCGTCGGATCACGAGACTTACCATATAATAGTAAAGAATATTCTCAAAGCTGCTTCGAGTGTTTGTAAATTATTGTTGAGACAAGCTATCAAGGAAGCACAAGAAGAAACACGTAAAAACGATATTATGAACCTGGTATCGGTGACTGTGTAAATTGAACAAAGGGCACAGGGAGATAAGCATGTAAAAGTTGCCCCCGCACGTATCAAGTCCAAATGGCTACGAGAGATACCACGTAACACGAAATTCCTGCAAATATGAACCTTGAAAATTTATTTTTGTAGGAGTTATGGAGGGGGAAAGTAAAATCGAAAAAATGGTTTTTCTCGAAAACGGCTGGACCGATTTTGATAAAATTTATGTATGTCACGAACATCAAAGAATCTATTCCTCTAAAAAATTGATAACAATTTCTGACCAAAAATACGGGTGGGGAAAAATTTTGAATTTAAATTTTTTTTTTTCTAAGTTATTTTTTCGAGTGACACCTCTCATTTTCACGTTATAATCTTCCTCAGAGTGTTTGCTTTGACATCTATTTTTTTGAAAATTGAAAAAAATATACTTTCGCTGCAATTTAAGGTGGAAATCTTTACCTCGCTGGCCGCGCCCGCGGGTCTGTACATACTATACATACGATCGAATCTACTAGCAGCTATAGTTTCATTGCTAGGTTTGAAATAATTAGAATTATCTCGCAGAAAACAGTTAAAGAAGAATATTGATATTTTCCACATAAAATATTTTATTTAGGATCTCCTGCAATTAGTCTTTTAGAACAAAGTTTTTAGAGTTCACCACGTGGAGGCTGCAGATCTCATTTAAGCTCCTTAGCTCCTTGTCGGGGCGTTTTTTTATTGTGAATCCCCTCGCTTCTCACATGCATTTGTCCTGGTGCTCTTAATGTGAGTCCCCTCGCCTCTCGCGTGAATTTATCGGGGTGTTTTTTCAGTGTGGGCTCCCTGTCTTTCACATGCATTTGACGGGGTGCTTTTTAATGTGAGTCCCCTCGACCCTCACATACCTTTTCCAGGGTGCTTTTTCAATGTGAGTCCGCTGACCTCTCACATGCATTTGCCGGGGTGCTTTTTTAGTGTGCGTCCCCTCGTCTCTCACATACGTCTGTCAGGGTACTTTTTTAATGTGAGTCCCCGCGCCTCTCACATCAATTCGTCGAGGTGCTTTATTAATGTGAGCCCCCTCACTTCTGATATAGATTTGTCGGGATGCTCTCTAATGTGAGTCCCCTCGCCTCTCACATGAATTTATCAGGGTGCTTTTTAATGTGAATCCCCTCGCCTCTCACATGCATTCAAAAATCAGTCTGACAAATCTATGTGAGAGGCGATGGGACTCGCATTTGAAAATCGCACCGATAAATTCATGTAAGACGCTAGGGGACTCACACTAAAAAATTACCCCAACAACCAGTTTAAATACATTCTGCAGCCTCTATGTGGTGAACTCTGAAAACTTTGTTCTAGAACGCTAACTGCACGAGATCTAAAATAAAATGTTTGATGTGGAAAATATCAACATTCGTCTTCAACTGTTTTCTGCGGGGTAATTTCAATCGTTTCAAGCAATGAAGCTATAGCTGCTCGTAGATTCGATCCTATGTATAGTAAGTTCCCTCGCGGGCGCGGCCAACGAGGCAAAGATTTCGACCTTAAGGGGACTGAGTCACCTAAAAAATTCGAAAATTAAATTTTTTTTTCCGTGACACGGCCGATCCAAATTGAAAATCGATTTTACCCTTACGAAGTACGTATACTTAGCTATCATTTCAAATTTTTCCATAGCCGTATGAGTTATCTAAATGCTGTGAGATTTTTCACAAAATTTTTCACTTGTCGCAGCTTTCGGACCCTGCGACTCAATGGATTTTCAATTCTGACGTCTCATTTTCTTCGTAACAGACCTCATTCTCGGATGAGTGTGGGATTTTTTTTTATCTGCTTTCTGGAAATTATGGCGACCAATAATGTGAAAAAAAAACAATTTTTTTGTAACTTTTTGAAAAACCGGTTGAATAATAGGTTACCATAAATTCGTTTCACCTCGCATCCAAAATTCCTACACTCATCCGAGAATGACTGCGATTTGGAACAAAATGAGACGTCGGAATCCAAAATCCGTTCATCGGTGCGGTCCGAAAGTTGCGACAAGTGAAAAATTTTGTGAAAAATCTCACAGCATTTAGATAACTCATACGGCTATGGAAAAATTTGAAATGATAGCTAAGTATACGTACTTCGTAAGGGTAAAATCGATTTTCAATTTGGATCGGCTGTGTCACGGAAAAAAAAATTTAATTTTCGAATTTTTTAGGTGACTCAGTCCCCTTAAATTCCAGCGAAAGTATTTTTTTTTTTAATTTTCAAAAAAATGGTTGTCAATGTAAAAACTCGGAGGAAGATTATAGAGTAAAAATGAGAGGTGTCACTCGAAAACATAATCTAGAAAAAAATATTCAAAAATTCAAAATTTTCCCCCGCCCCTTTTTTGGTCAGAATTTGTTATCATTTTTTTAGAGAAATAGATTCTTTGATGTTCATGACATATACACTACCGTCCGGAAATATCAGGCCACTAACCGCGCGCGCTGCCGAGAATTACTCCTGTCTTTGAACGACGACAACTCCGCGACAAAAAATGCTATAATTTTCTTTTTCCATCGGCTGGAAAGATTGCGAAATTCTGGACATAATGGCTCGCGTTTGATAATACTCCCATGATCTAGTACTGAAATGTCATGTGAAAATCATTGGGAAAAAATGTGCATTTCTTCGAAATTTTCTTCCTCGACTTCAGCTCGCTGCCGAATCTAGGAAAAAAATTTCATCGATACAACATTTTGTATCAAGAATCTTCGAAATCTCACCTTCATCTTGAGCCCAAAAAACATAGAAAATCTCTACGGGTTTTTTCATAATTGAGAAAACTGTGCAGACGTGCATCAAGGCTCGAGGTTAGGCTCGAAATTCCGAATGAGAAATATCCGGAATGGCCAAAATTCGGAACGCGCTATGTCGCGGACTCTTTTGTAGGAAATTCAATTCTCTACGACATTGTTTATGTAAACTTTTGGTCTATATAGCGTTGTTTAGCCAGCGTTTGGGCTAAAAGATAAAAATGTATTGATTTTCTTCAATGAAAGCGGCCGCGACCGTGAACTCGTGCGATCGATGGCTCACCGTCGATTGACGCACGTCTGCACCGTTTTCTTAATAACTCAAGAACCCGTTAATATTTTTCATGTTTTTTGGGCTCAAAATGGTGGTAAGATTCCGAAGGTTACCGATACAAAATGTTCTATCGGTGAAATTTTTTTTCTAGATTCGGCAGTGAGTTGAAGTCGAGGAATAAAATTTCGAAGAAATGCACTTTTTTTTCAATGATTTTTACATGACATCTCAGTACTAGATCATAGGAACATTATCAAACGCAGGCCGTTGTATCCAGAATTTCGCAATCTTTCCAGCCGTTAGAAGAAGAAAATTATAGCATCTTTTGTCGCGGAGTTGAGGCGTTCGGAAGGCTACAATGCGATTCGAAATTTTGACCCTTCGAAACAATTTCATTCTGCGCCGCGACCGTTCGTAACATTGTCGTTCGAAGCATTGCGCGTTCGAAATTTTGGCCTTTCTGAACATTGCTCATTCTGAACTTCGAGCCCCACCCGATCAGTTGAAAGTTGTGAGTCCGCGCGATACCGCGTGCAGGCTTCACGTTCATTGTCTTTGAGACCAAAAATTCGATGAGATTGCAGGTAGACCGAGGCCATAACAACAGTTACGCAAGAAGCGTGGCAGGCAGTGTTGCAGAGTGCCGCTATTAGCGCACCACACTATGACCAATTACCAAGCGTTGGTTTGCAGGCAGCTGCCAAGCTCCCCCTTTTCGTCAGCATGAGCGAATGAACATGTGGCCAGACCGCGACGGAGACCGGATTCCACGCTTTCCGTGATTGTTCCAGCGAGCAACTTCTTGTTATAGACCTCGCTGAGTTTACTTCCTTCCGTTCTTACAGGCTGCGTCTTGATGCGCTTATTTGCCGAGGGCATTGCTTTTCAGAATCATTCAAATAAAAACTGTTCTACGTAAATTTTTATAAAATCTCTTATTATAAAAAAATTATACGATACGATACTTGGAGTTTTACTTGCACAACTCTTTGAGTTTTTTACAAGGTTAGTCTCCGTTATATTCGCGTTCCCCATGAAAATCCTAAATGTGCTCTCCCCTTTTTGCGTCTGCAGACGACTTTACCTACCGCTGTACCGCATTTGCCTTGGACACGGGGAAACTGCAGAAAACCCGTGTCGGTACAGTCGGCCCCTGTTCTTCTGGTTTCGTGGCGCATGCGCAGAAGTAGCACTTCAGCGCAGGCATCACGGCCCCAGAAGAACTGGCCTCCCGCTCACCGATCGATATATATATATATATATATATATATATATATATATATATATATATATATTTCAATTTTTTTGGGAGTGCAAAACTTTTTGACCGTTCGAAATGGGGTGGAATACCTCATATATATATATATTAGAGTGGTCCTTAAAAAAAAGTCTCGCTACCCCTCTTCCAAATGATTCTAGATTCTAGACCAGCGGTGTCCAACCACGAGTTCGGGAGCGTCTCCTAGCTTGCTTTTCTTCCCCTTCTCCGTCCAATTCTCTCCTCCTCGATCGCATTGTAGCCTACGTACAATATTCCGAACGCCTACCAGTCGCCGCGTTTTTCAACATTTTCCGACTTTCGGGCTTTCCCACGCGTTAATTATCAAAGTTAGATATATGCCGTCGCTGACTTTTTTTCAGGAAATTTAATTCTCTACAACATTCTTTATGTGAATTTTTGGTCTATATAGCGTTGTTTAACCAGCGTTTTGACGGGAAGGTAAAAATACATCGATTTTCTTATCGTTTTATTTGTTTCTGTCCAAATGCTGGATAAACAACGCTATATAGACAAAAAGTTCACATAAACAATGTTGTAGAGAAATGAATTTTCTATAAAAAGTCCACGACGGCATATATCTAACTCTCATAATTTACGCGTAAGGAAGCTCGAAAGGTAGGCGTTCGGAAGGTTACAATGCGATTCGAAATTTTGACCCTTCGAAACAATTTCATTCTGCGCCGCGACCGTTCGTAACATTGTCGTTCGAAGCGTTGCGCGTTCGAAATTTTGGCCTTTCTGAACATTGCTCATTGTGAACTTCGAGCCGGGTGGGTCTCGAAGTTTCGAATTTTAATGTTTCGAAGGCTCATACGTTCGAATTTTTTTTATTCGAATTTCAATGTTTCGACCGTTCACGGTATAGAAAGTCCATGGATCCGAATGAACAAAGATTCGAGCGGTCATAGTTTCGAAAAAAAAAAATATGTGTCGTACAAAGTTATGTCAGAAAAGAACGAAACAAATTTGGTAATAGCACAGAAATTTCAAGTTAGCGGAAATTTTTTTTTAAACGGAATAAACATTTTTGAAGTTGCATAAAAATGTTCAGGTTCACTGATTTTTCCAGTAAAGAACCTCGGTCTGTGACACATTTTATTTTCATACAAATCGGTTAATCCGTTTAATAGCTATTAATTTTTTACATAATTCTCTCAATTGGGTCCTTCATTTGAAAATTGAGAGAAAAAATAGTGATATTTCCGATTTCAATGCGATTTAAAACTAAAAGTTGAAGGTTTGCGATTGTCAGTGGCTTCCGTCTTCTCTCACCAGTAAGGAATAAACAAGAACATATCAGGTAAACTTCATACATGAGTTTTTTCAATCGATTTTTAAGAATAATCAAATTAAAATTAATAAAACCGAGATATTATTTAAGTACAATTCTTTATTCGTAACTGATACATTTCATTGTCGAAGTACAAAATAATATCTCGTTCTTGTTAAATAGAATTCGATTATTCTTAAGATGATGGAAGACAAAAATTCTCTCCCTCTCGCTCGCTCCGCAGCGCGCGCCGATAGCGCCGTCTTTCTCGCACTCGAATAGGTCTTCCATCACCTTAAAAATCGATAAAAAAACTCATGCAGAATGGAATACCCGATGTTTTATTTTGATTCTTTACTGGTAATTCGCTGTGTACCCAGAACCAAGTGGCGCCACGGTGGCGTAATTCCGCAAATGGCGAGGATGACATATCACAGTACACATAGGCAAATATATTACGACGATTCGCTTCCATTAAAGAATTTGAGTATCTATATAAGAATAGTTCTCTTGAGGTAAGTTAAAATTGAACAGTGCTATACAAATAAATATTGTTACCAAACTAAACGTTTAAATTAAGTTTCTCGCTTTTTTCTATTCCAATACTAACAGGGTTTGGACCTATCACTCATGATATCTAATTCAACCCGGGTGCGATTTTGAACGGCCAAGCTGGCTTATTCGCATGTGATTCGTGTCGAAAAGCTACGCAATGGAAATCTAAGCCTAATAATAAGAGGCAGTGTCATACGACAGACGTCTGTGAATGCGACTCCGTACAAAGTACAATTGCATGTATGTCTTACAAATTGACTTAAAGTAAACCATAAATAAATATAATAATAAATATGAATAAATATATAAATTAAATTGTTATATTATATAATATTATTATTTATTATATATATATGTATATATATATATATATATATATATATATCATATATATAGATATATATATATATCATATATAAAAGAAAGTTGGGTTAGTTACACCACTTATAACTCAAGAACGGCTGGACGGATTTTGATGATCTTTGTTTCACTAGATTCGTCTCCACCCTGAATAGCGGCATAACGATTAAAACATTTGAAAAATTGAAATTTCAAAAAATTGCAATCTTTTTAATTCAATTTTTTTTCAATTTCGAAAATAATCTTGATGAGTATTCAATGCCAAATTGTGAGAAATATCGAGAATTTTATTTTTTAACTCCCGGCTGAAAACGGGAGTTATGTGATTTTAACCAGACCAAATAGATCACATCATATGTGCCGAGATTTCTGATCCAGAAACCGATCTAGACCTGCATGGTGTTGTGATTAAGAGTATGATTTACGGACCGTGTGGCGTCATCAACCCGCAGTCACCGTGCATGGTCGACGGCTAAGACTATCTCTGTCACTGGCAACGATGGTTATTCACTTTATTGGCGTCGATCACCCGATGATAACGGTAAAACTATCACAAGGAAAGTAAAAGAAAACGATTTCGTTGTCAACAACACTTGGATTGTTCCGGATTTACCACTTCTCTCTAAACCATTAAAGACGCATTGCAACGTGGAGTATTGCAATTCAGTGAAGTCTATCAAATACATCGCAAATATATGTCACGGAGGGAAGCGATATAGCGGTTTTTGGGGTTCAAATTCCCAATACAAAGGATGAAATCACGCACTATCAATTTGGTCGATTTCGACGTCATCCCACCGTTATACATTTGGCTGTGCATCTGGAGAATGTTCAACGAGTTTATTTCAATGCATTTAATGTTGCTCAACGTGCTGAAACACCTCCAACGACAACATTGACAAGTTTCTTTTCGATTTGCCAAAGTGAACGTTGCTGTACTATAAGATGCCACGTTATTACACTTGAAACGCTTTATCGAAAAAATGTCAACGTCGGAAGCAAGGTGATGCAGTTCCTGATCATCCGGATATACGTTATACTGATGCTCTTGGTCGCATTGTCATAGTTCATCCGAAGAATGACGAATGCTACTTGCGGTTTTTGCTGGTGAATGTACGTGGGCCAGCATCATTCGAATCACTCAGAACTTTCAATGGCATAGTGTGCCTAACATTTTGTGCAGCACATGAACAGCAATTTGCTTGAAAAACGGTACTCATTGGGACATCACGATCACTGAAGCAATTGTCTCTGCATCTCAAAGTCAGATACGCATATTATTTGCTATCATTATTTCGTCATACATCCTATCGAATCCACCTAAACCGTGGAACAAGTACAAGGATGACATGTCCGAAGACATTTTACATCGAATTCGTGTCAGTTCAGGGAATGTAAATCTCGAGGTGAATGACGAGATTTATAACCCGGCTTTGCTTTTGATCGACGACATGCGTTACTTCATGGGTGGCAGTTCATTAGTCAAGTTAGGAATGACAGCAGCAAATCGTGGAATGAACGACGCTTTCAATCGAGAATTGAAACGTGAAAGTGAATACGATCGAGATGCATTGAACCAATGAGTTCAAACGAATGCACCGCCGAATGTAAGCCGACCACAAACATGCGAGTTTCATTGCTAATGTCAAAATCACAATTGGTTAAGTGAACGAGCAATTGTTGCGGCAAACAAGGAGGATGTGGATTACTTAAACTTCACAATTTAAACTCAAATCGTTGGTCCAATGCATACATTCAAATCTATCGACTGTGTAAAAAACGAAGACGAAGCAACCAACTATCTAACTAAATATTTAATTATAAATATTATAACTCATTGAATTTCCCTGGCCTGCCACGGCACAATTTACAATTGAAGATTGGCTCGGTAGTCATCATACTTCGATATCTACCATCCAAAACTATGTAACGGAACGCGTTTGGTGGTGGAAAAACTCGTGGGCAATGTGATTCACTCGACGATACTCAAAGAAAAGTTCAAGAGTGAGGAAGTTCTCATTCTGAGAGTTCTGATGATCCCAACAGATATGCCATTCGAGTTTAAACAAATTCAATTTCCGATTCATCTTGCACTCGCCATGACCATCAACAAATCACAAGGTCAATCTTTGAGTGTTTGTGGCCCGAATCTAGAGAATGAATGTTTCTCTCAGGGTCAATTGTCCGTAGCATGTTCACGTGTCGGAAAACCGTCTGTTCAGAATTTTCACAATTTTTTTTTTCAATTTTTCAAATGATCAACTGAATTTATAAAATTCTATGAAAAATTAATAACTATTGAACGAATCAACCGATTTGGATGAAAATGTAATATGTCATAGACATCGACGAGGTTCTTTACTGGAAAATCTGTGAACCTGAAATTTTCACGTAACCTCAAGGAAAAAATGTTTCATTCTTTCAAAAAATTTTGTTGCTAACTTTAAATTTTTGTACAATTACCAAATTTTTTTCGTTACTTTCTTGTTTTAACTTTTTTGTTATATCTTTTCTAGATTTTTTTACCGGCTGCGTGAAAAATGTTCAATAGCGATTTTTATTGCTTCCTCCTAGAGGAAGCTTTGTTTTCGTGAAATTTTTTTTTTTCGAGATGTTCATGAAAACGTGTCCAGTATGTCTCAAAACACCTAAAAAACACATTCAGAAAGAATCTCCGGATGAATGTGTGTGTGTGCGTGCGTGCGTGCGTGCGTGCGTGTGTGTGTAGTATTGGTTGACCGCTCACAACTTGAGAACGGCTCGAGATATCAAGCTGAAATTTGTCACACATGTAAAGGGTTCACGGCGCATAGCACAATTCAATTTTTGGAAAATGTATAAAGTTTTTTTGTTTTTACAGCATTTTTTAAAAATTCAAAAATTTATTTTTGGTCTCTAGCTCCCCACAATTTTAGAGATATCGAGCTCAAATTCAGTATAATGTTGTACGAGTGAGATGCTCGATACCGAATTTGGAAAAAATCCACGCATTGCTTTTCTTTTAAAGCATTTTTAAATGGGAAAAAAACGGTCTTTACACTCTAACTGGAGCAATTTTTGAGATATCGGACTTAAATTTGGTACGAAGTTGCGCAAGTATCCAAAGACATACCCAATTGAATTTGGGCGAAATCCATCAAGCCATTCATATTTTATGGCGTTTTGAAATTTTTCCAAAAATCAATGTAAGTGCTCTAACTTCCATGATTTTTTAGATATCTGGCTGGAATTTAGTACGAAGTTGCACTACCATCGAGAGAGATTTTGTATTGTATTTGGACAAAATCCAACAAGACGTTCAGATTTTATGGCGTTTTGAAATTTTTCCAGAATTCAATTTAAGTGCTCTAGCTTCCATAATTCTCTAGATATCCGGCTGAAATTTAGTACGAAGTTGCACTATCATCGAAAGAGATTTCCTATTGAATTTGGACAAAACCTAACAAGGAGTCCAGATTTCATGCGAATTATAATTTTTCAAATTTCACATGAATTGCCCCATGTATATTGATTTCGACTTACATCACATTCACAAGGAGCCCTCAACGTCACGAAAGTGAACAAGGGTGCAAAGTAGAACCTTGCACATTGCTTCCTCATAGTTTTGTACCGTTTTTAAATTATTGAGATGTAAAGTAGAACCTTGCTTATGGCTTCCTTATCTTCTTACACATTTGCCAAAGCTTCCTCTATGAGGAAGCCAAAATTGATCGACACATGGTTCCTTATAGAGGAAGCTTTGGCAAATGTGTAAAAAGATAATGAAGCGACGAGCAAGGTTCTACTTTACATCTCAATAATTTAAAAACGGTACAAAACTATGAGGAAGCAATGTGCAAGGTTCTACTTTGCACCCTTGTTTTGGGTTATATTTAGTGTTTTGGTGGTATAGTTTTTTATAATTTCTTTTTTTTTTCAGATTCAATTTCGCTACCGTTATCGTGTTAAGCTCGGAAATATGACATAAATGATTCAAAAAACTTTTAAATGAATTCAGGCAATGCAGAGGGTGAATTTAAAAATCGAAAAAAAAATTTTTTTTCATGGTTTCGAATCATTTGGAAGGTAAATGGCGGGTCTTTCTTCTTTAGGCCAAATAAGGACCACCCTCATATATATATAGATATACAGGAACAAAATAGTTTTTACGAAAACAGCAAAACAGCTTTTATTTGAAAACAATTTTCAAATAAAAGCTGTTTTCGTAAAAACTATTTTTTTTACGTCTTATGAATCGCCTACTACCGAGAGATCGTATTATTTAAATTTAAAAAAAATTCAAATTAAATATTTGAATAAACTAAAAAATTCACGGGCACGCTTCAATATTAAGATAGAGATCTGTAATTTGGGGCATCTTCTTGTCTTGAGGTCAACTTCAGATTGTTGAATTAAAAAAAAAAAATTTTTTTTAAATCAAAGTTAATAAAAAAATGAAAAAAAATTCACGAGCACGCCTTAATATTGAGATAGAGAGCTGTAATTTGGGGAACTTGTTCTCTTTGAGATCAACTTTAGATTGTTCAGCTTGGAAAAAAAAACAAAAATTTTTTTTTTTTTAAGTCGATAAAAATAATAATAAACATTATAGAGGCACCCCTTATGATAAGGGGCTCAAATTTCGAGGACTTTAGTTTTATGAGGTCAACTTTCGATTTCTGGAAAAAAATCGAAAATCTATTTTTTAACGACCACTCTAATATATATATATATATATATATATAGATATATATATATATATATATATATATATATATATATATATATATATATATATATATATATATATATATATATATATATATATATATATATATTGTAACGTCTTTTTCCAGGGAACGTCACAAAACGTCTCCTCGGCCGGTAAATTTTAATATTTTATAAAAAAAAATATCTGGGCGCCAGCCACGCTTATAGCGTGACCCGACCGGAATGAAAAATAAATTTCAGATGTTAAATTGAGAAACGCATAGGGTTTGCCAGGCTAGACCGCAGCCATCACACGGGTAGAGGGGCGGTTCGGGAAAGTGCGTTGTCGGGAGAATTATTTGCAAGAACGAGACAAAATTATCAACAGGTATTTAAAATCACGAATGATCCGGGATCGTTGTATATATTTCGTGGTGAAAAATCAAATACAAAAACACAAAAAAAAAATAATAATCCACGCGAATTTTTGTAATGGAAGGGACGACACTTTACAATTTGCCCTACTATAATCGAGCGCCGCTACTCTGTCCACGGCGTCGATTACCTATACGAAACGCAAAAACAAAAAAATACATGACACAAAAAAAAATATAAATTCGCGAACGCGGGACTAAGAAACGAACCGTTATTTTTTTTTTCTTTCGACACCAAAACCCTACTACGTTCCGTTATTCGCGCGGAACGAATTTTTCCTAGTTTCCGGTAACGCGAAAACACACACGATCCGATGAATTCCGAAAATTAATGCACCAATAACGAAACGCAGAATAACAGCAAACGTACACCGGTTGCGCGACCAATGCTCACGGGCACAAAAATTAACCGTCGCACTCAATTTGAAATCGCCGCAGCGAAACAAGAAAAAGTTGCGATCGAGCTCGCCCACACGAATTCAACAAAAACGGTGCATACAATAGATTTTACGCGTCCTTACGTTGGCCACCCGATACGCGGTGAAACAAAAAAAAAACACGACGTACGATAAATTAGCGGGCGATATCCCCACGACCTTGGCGCTTTTTCTCTCAGGCTTTACGGACAGGCGCCTCGATATTCGACCAAAATAAATCCAAAAATGAATACGAGACTCTACCTGCCGAACCCTTTACCCGAAATGCCGAAAACGTTACGGGTCCGCGATACACCAAAAAAAAACCAAAACTCACGCGACACTTTTCCGAGAATAATAATTCAAAAATCGTTCGAACGGCGGTGACAATGGAAAAGTCTTACCTTGTCTCTCTGCTCGCTCTTTTCGATATTGCCAAAATATTAATATTCCTCGGGATCCCTCAATCGAACGGTACTCAAAAAAAAAAATCCAAAATTCCAATAATCCAAATCGTCCGTTCTCCTCGGGATTTTCTCGTCTCCGTAAGCGTCTTAACGGTCGTCTGGGACTCTCTCCCACGCTCTCCTTTCTTTTTCGCGTCTTGTCGCGCTCGGAACCAAACGTAGATTGCCCAAAATTTTTCTGCTCCCGGTACGCGCACCGGCTACTTGCCCCCCACCCATTTTTACCTAACGTATTCGCGCGGACTGGACGCTGCTGTCGCCTAGTGTCAAATTTCGATCCTAATTACACCCGGGACTATTACTATATCGATCGATATCGATCGCCGTTGTGCTCATCCTCGATAACCTCCGTCCTCGGGGAATATTGGCTATTTCGAATCTTGGATCTCCGAGTGGTCCTCAACGGGGAATAAATGGACCGGGAAGCATGTCCATGGGTGGCTGCTCCCATCTCCTCGTAAATTCGTCCCAGTCACATAAAAAAAAATATTAAAAAAAAAATTATGAATAACATTTCTGGATATTTTGAGTTGCCCTGACGAACATGTCCGATCGCTGCCGTGGGGAACGGGGAGAGCGTCGGGGAAAAAGCCAGAAATTCGGCGGCATGATTGTAACGCTCGTTTTATGCGTTACAATATATATATATATATATAATCTATGCATGAATGTTTCCTGTGGGAAAAGATTCCTGCAAGCCCGCCGATTGCAGACGCCAGCGCCGGATTTCTGTAACGTACGCTTTGAGTGTCTCTTTTCGACTTATCGCACGGTTCCCAGTTCCCACAATATAATTCAAGAACACGGCACCTGCAACAAGAAGAATAGGAAAGACGCTTGCCTGATGCGCGCCGATGATTCTGGCGAGGTCACTGACGTCGGCAGCGAAGCAAAGCAAGCACGGATAGAGTTAGTAGAGCGGTCAGCTTAACGTACCGGCACTTTACTCTCACGTGTACCTTCGTGTAGCGATGCGTGAAGAACGGGGACTGAGAATAAGCTATCGCACGCCAAAGTCGTGTTCAAGTCAAATAAAGCCTTAGGGCGAAGTTGGAATAAAATGCATAAAAGCAGTTTTCGCGTTTCGTTGTCGACTTTAGTTGGGCCAAAAGCAAATAGAACGTTTTTTTCGCGATCAGTAATTATTTCTATTTTGCATTTATCTCAGGTTCCAATGGTTTCGAACCACGAAGAGGTCATAATACCGAAGAGGATTGTTGAGAAAATAATAAAGATTTCGGTATTTGCGTCGAGCATGAGCAGCTCGTACACAATCGACATTGATTAAAGGATCCCGAACTTTTGGGCCACGTTCTCTCTCGCTCCGCCGCGAGCGCCCATGGCGCTATCTCTCTCGCACTCGTTGCGGACGCGAAACGTTCGGGATCCCTTTAAGGAGGCTGTGTCATGAAGGGTGGGTTGTGTGGGCGCATAAGTAGGGCTCATTTTGTTCAGTAATACGCACGCTTGTCATAATACGGACGATTATAATAGTATATTATGACACTAGTACGAAATTTTTTTTTCTGACGAGTGTGAGTTTGCAGAACGAGCCGAAGACGAGTATCGCAATCACACGAGTCCAGAAAACGTTTTTCGTAAGAGTGTCGTACGAATTTTTATGTCACAAGGTCCGTAAATGCGGTTTGAAGCGAACGAAGTGAGCGTAAAACCGCACTTTTACGGACAGCGTGACATAAATGTATTATTGATAATTTTATGAAAAACTAATCAAGAGACGCTGTAGCGTCTCGCGACAAGTACATTTATCGGGGTGGTGGTTATTTAACTTCCGCCGAACTACCTCCTCCCGACCTACAAAATCCCAGTTCGGTTCCTCCCGATTTACCCTCGCTTCGAGATGGCCCGTCATTTGATGCGATCACGTGTCACTCGTCATCTGAAGCGATCACGTGACACTCGGCAATGCCGCGTCAATGCCTGAGTGTCACGTGATCGTTACAGATGACGGGCCATCTCGAGGCGAGGGTAAATCGGGAGGAACCGAACTGGGATTGTGTAGACCGGAAGGAGGTAGTTCGGCGGAAGTTAAATAGCCACCCCCCCCCAACTATAGCTACCTCGCGCCGTTCAGAAACCCCGAGTTGACCCGACTCGCGGCGTTCAGAAACCCTTTCGAGTCGACTCTCGAGTTAACTTTTACAACCCACGTCGGCGAGGTAGGTTGGAGCAGAGATGTGTTCGGAGATGTCTGATGGAGGCCTTTTTAGTGGTTACGATCACGGTCGTATGCACAGGTCTGGAAACGAGCGTGGTGGGGGTAGTCTCCTTATTGACGCCACATTATTTCAGCGGCACAGCACGGCACCGGTGGCGCATGGATTGCCTGTACCCGTGGTTACGTTCCTAACAACGGTGATCGCACCTAACCAAATTCACACACATACGCACTCATTCCTTCAAAATATTATTTTATCGGGGCAGAAGCAGATGTGGAAAACAGCAATATGAATATAAAATGCATAAAATAAATATACTGGTATCCGTCTTAATAACGAATGAATAACTCCCGGTGAATAAATAAAAAGTTTAGCATGTATTTTTCTAGGTTTTTTGATACTACGGTAAGGAAAATATGGCCTATGTTGCCTTACAGCTTTAATAATATGTGTTAACCAGACCGTGAGAGATTGCAGCCTGCCATTTTTTATAGTTTTCATTATTTGCCGGTACTTTGAAAAGTAAATATTTTTCAATTCCGTCCGGCTTGCAATTGGGTACTACGCACTTCCGCGGCATAGTACCATCTAACCTAAATAAGACCGTGGCCAAATGAAAACTTCTCCCAACACTGGGTACGGGCGATAGCAGCGCCGCCCTGAATGGTGACCAGCGACGGAATAAAAAATGGCGTCAATAAGGAGACCTTGGCCAACCATTGAAATCCGGCTTCGTTTCCAGACCTGTATATACGACCGTGGTTACGATGGAAGACCGTGCGAACCTGGTGGCAAAATTCGAAACTCCGAGATGCCCGTACGCACGGTCTTACATACAGGTCTGGAAACGAAGCTGGTGGGGGTAGTTCGCTTAACGTCGCCGAACTGAGGGTGACGTTGTAGCCACCAGGGCCGCGCTGCGATCGGGGGATCAACCATAGCATGCGCCATGCGCATGATATACTAACCCGGTACTAACCTATTAAAGCGTAAACTGGAGCGATATTCAAAATTGAATATAAAACAGGAGAGCCAAGACTGGTAATTTCATTAAATTAATCGAAGATCGTTATATTCCCATGAATGTGTTAAGGATTGGATTATGTCAAATATCGCTTGTGAAAATTCGTTAATCTGAATCACTGCTGACAAACATGTACGATTTGCGCAGGTAAAATATTATAATCGTTGTTTGACCGATCTGAATTGTTCTCGTCTTGAACTCTCATTGTCTTACGCACAGCGTGTCATAAAATAAATTATATCACATTTTCATATGTAAAATTGTTTTGTTTTAGTATTTCATGCTTGTACTAAATTGAGCGTGTCAAGAGAGCGAAAGTTTGGGACCACGCACGGCTTCGTCATGCTGTCGATTAATATTTTACCCCTGAATATTGCTACATATCAAATGTAAATGTTTATACATCAAATGTGAGGTTATGTTTAAGGCTGATCCCCCGACGACAGCGCCGTCTAGTAGCGGCGATAGTTTTAAATGCGTCGACGCCAAGGTACCCTCCCCCACTACCAGAATTTGACTTCGTTTCCAGACCTGTATGTAAGACCGTGCTCCAAACGCACTTACCCCCCTACCCACCGTAGCAACGCGCATGCTCCGGTATCTCGACTTAAAGGCGAACCTTCATAACCCTCTTCGGTGGCTTAAGCCGCGGGTGTTTTGAACCCCGCTTCATGTGGTGAAACCACGGTCGTATACACAGGTCTGGAAACGAAGCCGGATTTCAATGGTAGGCCCTGGTCGCCTTATTGACCCCATTTTTTATTCCGTCGCTGGCCACCATTCAGGGCAGCGCTGCTATCGCCTGTACCCGGTGTTAGGAGAAGTTTTCATTTGGCCACGGTCTTATTTAGGTTAGATGGTACCATGCCGCGGAAGTGTGTCGTACCGAATTGTAAGCCGGACTTAATTAAAAAAATACTTTTCTTTCCTTGTCCCGAGCATGCATCCGATATTTTATCATATGCATTATCCTATTATATACGTTTAAGGATGAGGCAAAATTCCTACCGAGAAAACAGTAAATTTAAAAAACAATTCGTTGTTCAAAAAAAATTGTTGAAATTGACAAAACAATAAAGTAGACGTTTTTACGGATTTCAAGCAAATTATTATTTCTTCTCCCCTCACCCCGTAATAGGCAAAAAAAAATCTGAAAAATTTCAACTGGAACGGCAGACGACGGTACCTGGCACGAGCTGCGAAAGAAGAAAGAACAAACTAAAAAACGACCTGAAAAAACATAATTGACCTGAAATAAAAAAATCGGAAAAAAATACCTGAAAGAGTAATAATACATTTTAAGAAAGCAATAACATATGAGCGATTCCACGTGACTTCAGCCACTCAAAAAAAAATTTTCCACAAATAATTTTAAAAAATTGAGCTATTTTTTTGCAATATATTCACCGAGTGCCGATTTTTAAAAATTTTTTTTTACGGTTTTATCGATAATTAACGTTTTTTTGTATTTTTCCATTCAAATGGCTGTATCTTTGGCAGGATTTGACGTATTTACATCTGTAAAAAACGAAAATGTGCGTCTTTTTAAGGCCTTTCAGAAAAAAATTACTTTAGATCCTATTGAGCAAGTTGCACGTCCGTTTCAGGGCAAAATATGCAAAAATATTTTTTTTCTCAAAAAATGCATTTTTAATTTTTTTTTTCAAAATTTCCCCAAATTCTGAATACGAAAAAAGAATTTTTAGTATTTTTTATATCGTGGGACCGGCAACCGGTAATGCGTAATTTTACCGGTTTCATTAATAGATTTTTTACAGTTCGATTTTTTCGCTTTACGCGATTCAACGAGCATTGATTATCATTAATTTCTCTTTCAAGGAGGCTTCTGATTTCGCGTAAAGCGACTGGAGCACACGAAAAAAAAAAATCAAACTGAAAAAAATCTATTAATGAAATCGGTAAAATTACGCATTACCGATTGCCGGTCCCACGATATAAAAAATACCAAAAATTCTTTGTTTGTATTCAGAATTTGCGGAAATTTTGAAAAAAAAATTAAAAATGCATTTTTTGAGAAAAAAAATATTTTTGCATATTTTGCCCTGAAACGGACGTGCAACTTGCTCAATAGGATCTAAAGTAATTTTTTTCTGAAAGGCCTTAAAAAGACGCACATTTTCGTTTTTTACAAATGTAAATACGTCAAATCCTGCCAAAGATACAGCCATTTGAATCCAAAAATACAAAAAAACGTTAATTAACGATAAAACCGTCAAAAAAATTTAAAAAAAATCGGCACTCGGTGAATATATTGCAAAAAAATAGCTCAATTTTTTAAAATTATTTGTGGAAAATTTTTTTTTTGAGTGGCTGAAGTCACGTGGAATCGCTCATATATTATTGAAGCTGTAAGGCAGCATAGGCCATATTTTCCTTACCGGAATCTCAAGAAACCTAGAAAAATACATGCTAAACTTTTTTTTTTAATTTACCGGGAGTTATTCATTCGTTATTAAGACGGATAACAGTATATTTATTTCATTTGCTGTTTTCCATATCTGGTCCTGCCCCGATAAAATAATATTTTGAAGGAATGAGCGCGTATGTGTGTGTGTGAATTTGGTTAGGTCTGATCACCGTTGTTAGGAACGTAACCACGGGTACAGGCGATCCATGCGCCACCGGTGCCATGCCGTGCCGCTGAAATAATTTTGGCGTCAATAAGGCGACTACCCCCACCACGCTCGTTTCCAGACCTGTGTATACGACCGTGCATGTAATCTATCTTCTTTGACCCTAGTCTACATGCCTCCATGTTTGTACGGTTTGAACCGTTGAAAAACCCCGAAAAATATCAAAAACGAAAATGGATGACCTCGCGATTATCAAAGAAATTATCGGCAATTCTGCTGTCATAGCAAAAAAAAGAAACTATACTTACCTACAAAGAATTTTTCCGGCACTGCCGAATGAAATTGTTATGGTTTGTCAAAAAGTAAGTTTTTAATCGCCCTTTTTTTTTCTTCAAACCATCAATTTTATGTTCCCGGCTTTCCTCCAATTGTTATCAAAACCCATTTACAATAGTCTTAATAGATTTTTCTGTGGCCAGTCATTTCAAACGCTGATTGTGGATGAATCGACACAACCAAGGGAAATGACTTGTGAAAGGCACGAATTTGAAGAAGCAACAGGTGGGTCCCTGCAATACGTTTTGATCCGCCGAACTGACCTTTACCCTTACCGTAGATCACGACGTCACCGGTTCTCCTCTGGAACATTCCTTTGGCGAAGATGGTTTTGATGTAACCATCGTCGAAGAAACGCGGAATTGGTCGAAGGACGAAGAAAGTCACTTTCCATTGAGCAAGTCACGAGCAAGGTACAAATGTCGTCACCATCGTGATTCTAAAGTCAACCAGACCGATTCGGCGATCGTAAATTTTCGCGATTTAAATTTCCAGCAATATTTTAAATTTATGCCTCGAATCTCTGAGCGTCGAATTTTCGACACCGTTATTTGTTCTGAGCGACGCCTCCGACAAGGATAAAACAATTTTGATCGGAGCGATCATGGAACCAGCGGGGTTCACCACCATGCGAGTTTGCGCGTCAGGCATTATGGAATACTCTCAAACACACAATTGCAACTCGATGATGAGGGAACACTGCAAATTGTCTTTGGTTCCTGAGCGTGATGTAAGTGCCTTGAAAAATAGAAAAACAACAACAACAACCATTTCCCAATTCACCTTATTTATATTATTATTTTTTACATGTTCAGGTGAAAGTCTCGATATTCAGCATATACGAATTTTGTGGGTCCAACAAGACCACTGTAGACTGGTCGTCAAAGCGGAGAATCGATTTTGAGGGATATCTCAGCTTGGAATTGAGCTGGAATACTCTGTCTTTTTTACCCCCCATAAGGACTTCTTCCAATTATCTTGTGCGTTGAATTATTTTCTTTGTTCCTACTGAACTGAAAGAAAAAAAAAAAAATTCAAATAATTCGCAGGTCGCGGAAGTAGCGGCAGGCTGGAAAAACAGTCCCCTGAGCCAGCTGTGGGATCAGCTAATGCTGCTGGATAAATATTTAACGATCCTCGAGAAGTATCAGAAAAAAAATCTCAGTTCAAGATACAGCGTTTTGCCATTAAAATTTCCTCCCGATTTTGATACACCATGTCTCAAGGTACTCGTGGAAAACTCCTATTGGAAAATGACCTTCAAAGTACATATTTTATTTAAAAAAAAATTAAGTATTAATGATAAAACATGATTTGCCAGAAGTCGGAAAATGTTATGGAAAAATTGAGTCTGCTTATGAGCGGAAACGATGCATTCGAGGCCGAAAACTGCACTTCTGATCGACTGAACGTACGTCCTTTCGAGAACGATGCCAATTTGGACGATAGTGCATTGCTGCAAAGTTATCTGAACGAACTGTCGTCCCGACAGAATTTTGATTTCTCCGATAAACTGTGGCAGATTGTTATATCGTCAAACGATTATGCAGAGATGACCGATTGCATCCACGCAGTATTTGAGGAAATCGTCGACAGCGGTTACAACCCTCAAGTAATCAACCATTTTAACAATATGAAAATTTTAATTTTTCCTCAAACAAATATTACTAATTCAAATTGTGGGCACAACAAATTGCATAAGGAAAAAAGATTAATTCTGAAACAACTAACTCAACAACTGAAAGTACATTTTATTGTATCTGTTCAACTGACCGAAATTTTACAAAAATTTAACAAATTTAAATAACAAATTAAAAACGCTTGACCGTGTGAAAAAGTTGTAACATGCAATTTGTTTTCTCTAAATCGTAGGTAGTGAACGAAGATTTCTATATAAGGAAGCATTATTTTTTTGAATTCTTCGAATCTGAATCGTAGATAGTGAACGAAACTTCATCTATGTGGAAGAATTTTTAAAAAATTCTTTGGCTTCTTATCGAGGATTCTTCGTTCACTACCTGCGATGCAGAGGAAGCAAATTACAAGTTTCGATTTGCTCTATTAGTCAGTTACTGTATGAAATAGGTTGGGGTCGAAATCCAGAACGAGAAATGTCCAGAAAGGGCAAAATCCCGAACTGACTTTTTTATAGGAAATTCAATTCTCTACAACATAGTTTACGTAAAATTTTGGTCTATATAGCGTTGTTTAACCAGCGTTTCGACGGGATGGTAAAAATCCATCGATTTTCTTATCGTTTTATTTTTTTCTGTCCAAACGCTGGATAAACAACGCTGTATAGACCAAAAATTCACATAAACAATGTTGTAGAGAATTAAATTTACTACAAAAAAGTCAGCGACGGCATATATCTAACTTTGATAATTTATGCGTGAGAAAGCTTCGAAATTCGGAAAATGTTAAAAACCGCGCCGACTGGTAGGCGTTCGGCATATAATACTTTCGCTACAATCTCATTCGGGATTTTTACCGTTCGGGACATTTTCATTCGAAGTATTGCGCGTTCGGGATTTTGCTCTTTCTGGATTCCGTTCCCACCCCATATGAATCCATGAGATTGAGCATGGCAAGTCAAATATTTTTGATTCGACTGAGGCAGAAAATTGAAAAACTTTAATTTCTATCAAACCGCGGGACCATTCGGCCGATCTCCACCCAATTTGATGCATATAACGGCTGAATGATGTTATATAGTTTTGAAAAGTTGGAGCTCATCCAGTTTAAGTTAGCGGAAGTTATTATGTTAATAAAATTGATTTTTCGAAGAATTCATAATATCATAAAATCAAAACTTCTCGATGGATTCGGCCAAAATACAATACCAACCAACTGTGGCACCAATTCTATTCTTGAAGAACTATTTTAACGAATATCAACATTTTCCATCCCCATAGTATAAACGTACTATTTTTTAGTAATTTAAAAACGAAAAACCAGATTTATAAGCTTGAATTCGCTGTTCCTTAGATGAAAAAACTTTTTTTTTTTCCCCATAGAAAGCAAAAACAAATTTTCTCAAAGTAATTGTCCTTTACTAGCTACACATTTCCACTTCAAAAATCAATTTTTTTTCTCTAGCTCGCAAAATTTTCGAGATACCGAGCTCAATTTCAGTCACGTGTTGCACTCCTTTAGGTAGATGCTTGGTACTGAATTTGAGCGAAATCCATGCAGTGCTTTTGTTTTCAGAGGATTTTGAAATCGGTTGAAAAGTGTCGTGCGTCTCTTGCTTGCGCACCTCTTGAGATATCCGGCTAAAATTTGGTACAAAGTTGCACCATCATCGAAAGAGGTTTCGTATCGAATATGGGCAAATTCCATTCAGACATTCAGGTTTTATGCGAATTCGATTTTTTTTTATTTGAAATAAATTGCTCCATACATATTGATTTCAACTCACATCACACTTACGTCAAACTATTTTCGCATTATTCATGATTTTTCGTCGTTGTTGTTATCGATTCTTACGGGTTCACGAGAAGAAACCAGCAATATTGAATTTAGGCAAAACGCATCCTAACGTTCAGAATCAATACGATTTTCAATTCTTCAGCATTGATATGTAATTTCCCATATATTTATTCCGGACTCGATGTATTTACGAGCGGATTATATATGAAAACAAGCATGCAAAGTAGGACCTTGCACATTGCTTCCTCATAAACTTGTACCGTTTTTAAATTATTGAGATGTAAAGTAGAACCTTGCTCATGGCTTACTTATCATTTTCCACATTTGCCAAAGCTTCCTCTATGAGGAAGCCAAAATTGATCGACACATGGTTCCTCATAGAGGAAGCTTTGGCAAATGTGTAAAATGATAAGTAAGCCATGAGCAAGGTTCGACTTTACATCACAATAATTTAAAATAAAATGATAAGGAAGCCATGAACAAGGTTCTACTTTACATCACAATAATTAAAAATAAAATGATAAGGAAGCCATGAGCAAGGTTCTACTTTACATCTCAATAATTAAAAAACGGTACAAAATTATGAGGAAGCAATGTGCAAGGTTCTACTTTGCACCCTTGTTTTTTTACGTATGAGATGATGTGTTGTCGTGGAGGAAAATCGGCTTGTTATGGCTTTGTTGATAATCCGCATCGGAGTCCGATCAGTGGGTCTCAATCTTCGTCTCCACGTCTCAGCTTACTATAGTAAATCCAGCATTTGAGCCCATGGGCCCGCCCATGGGCTCAAATGTCTCGAAAAAAATAAATTTCAACGTAGCCGAAGGCTCAGCCTCGTAGACCAATTCTAAGTACCTCCCCAAAGCCCTCGAATTTCGCCATTTTATTGACATAGGGTTTTTGGCTCCTGATAGTTTATAGTGTTTTCGAGTTATTATGTAATTTACCAAAGCTTTTGAGGAACAATAAGCTATCTTAACTTGCCAATTCCCCGCCGAATTCAATCACTAAAAAATATTTAAAATTGGCATCGAAGACCTACTACCCTAAGTGAAAAATGTGCGGAGTTCCGGATTTTTGGGTGCAATACTGCGGAAGGAAAGAAATATAGACTATCAGGTGCTAAATCCCTATGTTAATCAAATGGCAAAATTCGAGGGCTTGCGGAGGTACTTAGAATTGGTCTACGAGGCTGGCCCTTCGGCTACTTTGAAATTTATTTTTTTCGAGACATTTAAGCCCATGGGAGGGCCAAAAAATGTTTTGACCCCAAATAAGGACCACCCTTATGTGTGTGTATATATATATATATATATATATATATATATATATAGATTGAGATTTGCGTATCTGGAAAATCATGGATTACCTACTGTACGTAGCAGGAGATAAGATATATATATATATATATATATATATATCTTATCTCCTGCTACGTACAGTAGGTAATCCATGATTTTCCAGATACGCAAATCTCAATTTCCAATTATTAAGAAAAAGACAAAAAAAGAAAAACGGTATTTCAGATCGACGGAACGGATCCAACGCGACTGGTAAAGCTGATATCCGAACAGAACTTTCAGAAAGCCGCTATTCCTTCCTTGGCGGGAAGTTTCCCACTGGAGCTTATAATCGACATCGGAATCGAGAAACTCAATCGGGACTACACGCATCTGATGCTGAGCGCGAGTCTCGTCGATTTGTACGACATTCGGCAACTATTACCAAACGTTTCGGCGGGTGATTTCTCGGCCATGAAATATCGGTAAAATTATCAACAAAAGATTTTTCAAAAAATAATATTCGCTTCACTCTAAAAAATAATTTTCTTTCCGTTGTTCGATAATCTAGAAAAAAATTGATGACCATGGCGCAAATTCATATGTGCATGGAATTTTTGCTCCTCGTGCAAAGACATCTAGATTATTCTCTGGACACATCGCATTCCTTCTTCAATAACGCGATCAAGATGTACACGTCGGACGATTCGCCAGTCGAGTCATTCGCGGATTTAATGGCGAACACGATTTACACCTTTAGAGTCCCCGGAAGCAACGCTATACTCATGGACATAGACAAAGCGTAAGTAAATGGTCAACTTTTAATATTTCTTTTCAATAATTTATGAAAAATCTGTAATTTAAATAACATTAAAGATCACCGGCCTCATGGAGAGGAATACTATCATCGAGCCAAAGCTCATCGAAGTTCACCACCACAACTCACTACAGTCGTATTCCTGTATGTCCTCCGAATATTTATAATCCAGGTGTGTATTCACATTAAAAAAAAAAACAAAAACTAGTAGTGCCCGCTGCCCGTGGTTGGTAGAGTGCCAAAGAAGAAAGATTACACGGAAGCACAGGGCCCGTGTTAAAATTTCGAAAAGAAAATTTAGTGTCGACTTCGGCCTGTAGCTGGCGCGCTGTTATATCGGTCTGACTTCGAATACAGAATCGTGTTGACTATGATCGGGTTATTTCGGGTAACCGCGCACGCAATTGTTTCCTTATGACTCAGCCGTTTGCACTGTCTCTCTCATTCTGGAGCTGGGGGTTATCTGCTAGCTTTTTTCTCGCGATATCTCTCTCTCGTTCTCGCGTTGAAGGGTTATCCGCTAGCATCTTTATCGTGCTGTCTCTCTTATTCTCACGCTTGGGCTTATCTGCTCGACTTTGTCTCTCGTTCTTTCGTTCGCGTTTCATCGCGAGAAAGAGACTAGCAGATAGCCCCCCAGCGCAAGATCGCGAAAGATATCGCGAGAAAGAGGCTAGCAGATAGCCATCCCAGCGGGAGTATGAGCGAGACAGCCCGAGAAAGATCAGGCTAGCAGTAGCCCCCACCGTAAGTAGCTGGGCGGAGCAAAGCCAGATTACAGTGTATGCGTGCACACAGATGAGCGAAGCAGCGCCACAGCTCGCGGTGTTCGGGGACGAGTTCGATCTCCCTCCGAAATTTTGGTTCCCATCGCTCCATAAGGCCTGTTCATCCATGTAATATTTATTCTTTGGTAGTGCCTATGGCTGGTAATGGCTATAGTTATTCATGTTTATATTGTGTGTAGCTCTTGACGAGCCGCACAAGTAACTTCTCGATTCGCGAGCTGAAATTTATTATTACCATTATTACATAAATTACTGACGGTAAACCGTCGGATTCGCCCGCTTCCCGCCCCGTCCAGTCCCGTCTTGACCCGTCTTATGTCGTCGCGCGCGTATGAAAACAACATTAAACTACTTGCGGTCGGTCGATTTTTAAATCCTTTCCTAGTGAGCACCTACTATGTTACCCGAACCTCCATGCAAAATGTTGACTGTCTATCTATTGCCGTCCCAGAGATACAGTAATAATGGTAACAAACGCCCACACCCAATTCCGCCCCCTTTGGGGTTGGTTTTCGAAAAAAAAATCTTTTCAGAAACCTTCGCGGGCGTGCACAACTTACCAAAGCTTCATCGCAATCGGATGAATGCTATAGTAACGCATACCATATATATATATATTAGAGTGGTCGTTAAAAAATCGATTTCAATGCTTTGCCCCGAAATCGAAAGTTTACCTCTTAAAACTAAAGTTTTCGAAATTTGAGCTCCTTAGCATAATGCTAAGGTGTGCCTCTAGAATTTTTATTATTAATTTTTTTTTTTTTTAATATATATATTGACTTTATTTTTATTATTATTTTTATTTTATTATTATTTTATATATATATATATATATATATATATATATATATAAATGAAGCTTCTCACCCATCGACCATATTTGATTATTCGAATCGATATAGCTCAGCAATGGTTAGTGATAAATGGAAAAACTACAGGTGTTTTTTTTTCCGTTTTTGCACGCTCTATACGATAAAAATATTCATAATTATGTTGCGCCGATGTAACTATTATTTATTAACAATTGAGAATTCAAAATTGAACAAACCAGAAAAATCTGAGGGCATGCCTCAATATTAAGATCGAGATCTGTAATTTGGAGCATCTTCTTTTTCTGAGGTCAACTTCAGATTGTTCAACTTCAAAGAATTAATTAAAAGAAAAGTTAATAAAAAGTGGAAAAAAATTCACGGGCATGCCTTAATATTGATGGAGAGTTGAAATTTGGACAATTTATTCTCTTTGAGATCGACTTCAGATTCTTCAACTTAAAAAAAAAGTCGTTAAAAATAATAATAAAGATTATTGAGATACAGGACTGAAATTGAGAGAACTTCAAATCTACGAGGTCAACTTTCGATTTTCGGAGAAAAATCGAAAATCTATTTTTTAACGGTCAGCCAATATATATATATATATATATATATATATATATATATATATATATATATATATATATTGGCTGACCGTTAAAAAATAGATTTTCGATTTTTCTCCGAAAATCGAAAGTTGACCTCGTAGATTTGAAGTTCTCTCAATTTCAGTCCTGTATCTCAATAATCTTTATTATTATTTTTAACGACTTTTTTTTTAAGTTGAAGAATCTGAAGTCGATCTCAAAGAGAATAAATTGTCCAAATTTCAACTCTCCATCAATATTAAGGCATGCCCGTGAATTTTTTTCCACTTTTTATTAACTTTTCTTTTAATTAATTCTTTGAAGTTGAACAATCTGAAGTTGACCTCAGAAAAAGAAGATGCTCCAAATTACAGATCTCGATCTTAATATTGAGGCATGCCCTCAGATTTTTCTGGTTTGTTCAATTTTGAATTCTCAATTGTTAATAAATAATAGTTACATCGGCGCAACATAATTATGAATATTTTTATCGTATAGAGCGTGCAAAAACGGAAAAAAAAACACCTGTAGTTTTTCCATTTATCACTAACCATTGCTGAGCTATATCGATTCGAATAATCAAATATGGTCGATGGGTGAGAAGCTTCATTTAAATCAGCGATGTCCAACCCCGGAGCAAAGAACCAAACCTGTCAACTCGTCAATCCCCTCTCTTACCCACCGTAAGGCCAGCATGCGGTAGCCGCGTCGCAGTGGTAGGGGGTCGGCCCCGCTCGGCTGCATGGCCGAGCCGCGTTTTTTAAGATTTCCTGACTTTCCAGCTTTCCCATTCGTAAATTATCACAGATACACTACCGCTCCGCAGTATCAGACCACTTACCGCGCGCCCAACCAAAAACTGGTCGCGACTTTGAAAGGTGGTAGCTCTGTCAAAAATGAAGGTACAGATTTCTTATGCAGACCATTGCAAAGCTTACTCAATTGTGCGTCGAATGAACCCTAGCCAAGTGGATCCGAACTTCTGTATGTCGATAAATCATGTGAGGAAGACAAAAAAATAATTCCGATTTCGACCGAATTTCTTGCCCCAACTTCGACCCTACCCCGCTTCTAGGAAAATTTTTCTAAAAATCTGGAAAAATTCCGGAAGCACCGTTAAGACTTCAGCTCTTGATCCGTCGAAAAAAAATCAAAAAATCTCAACGGGTTCTTGAGATATGAGATTATATGTGTGAGCGTGCAGAATCATCATCACGACCGTCGATAGCCCGACTCGAGGTCTCCGCGAGCGCTTCGGCTGTCACGCCAGGGCCGAATATCAAGTAGGGGCTCGCGTGGGCTACTATTACTCTACTCAAAGTTTTTATTTTCGATTAATTTCTAGTATATTCGCCAAATTATCTTGTGAGTATTATGAACGCCAGTAAACGAATATATTTATCATGGAGTGTATTGTATAATATATAACTTTGAGTAGAGTAATAGTAGCCCACGCGAGCCCCTACTTGATATTCGGCCCTGGCGTGACAGCCGAATCGCTCGCGGAAACCTCGAATCGGGCTATCGACGGTCGTGATGATGATTCTGCACGCTCACACATATAATCTCATATCTCAAGAACCCGTTGAGATTTTTTGATTTTTTTCGACGGATCAAGAGCTGAAGTCTTAACGGTGCTTCCGGAATTTTTCCAGATTTTTAGAAAAATTTTCCTAGAAGCGGGGTAGGGTCGAAGTTGGGGCAAGAAATTCGGTCGAAATCGGAATTATTTTTTTGTCTTCCTCACATGATTTATCGACATACAGAAGTTCGGATCCACTTGGCTAGGGTTCATTCGACGCACAATTGAGTAAGCTTTGCAATGGTCTGCATAAGAAATCTGTACCTTCATTTTTGACAGAGCTACCACCTTTCAAAGTCGCGACCAGTTTTTGGTTGGGCGCGCGGTAAGTGGTCTGATACTGCGGAGCGGTAGTGTAGATATATGCCGTCACTGACTTTTTTATAGGAAATTCAATTCTCTACAACACTGTTTATGTGAACTTTTGGTCTATATAGCGTTGTTTATCCAGCGTTTGGACAGAAAAAAATAAAACGATAAGAAAATTGATGCATTTTGTTTGATGCAGACCAAAAGTTCACATAAACAATGTTGTAGAGCATTGAATTTCCTATAAAAAAGTCAGTGACGGCATATATCTATCTGTGATAATTTACGTGTGGAAAAGCTCGAAAGTCAGGGAATGTTAAACACCGCGGCGGTTTTTAATTTTTTTAAATTATCGTTAATTTAAAAATTAGCGCAAATTATTACAGTTAGATATATGCCGTCATCAGGGATGGGCATAATGTATTTAGAAAAAAATTAAATACAAAATTCTTTTTCACTCAGTAGTAGTAGTAGTAGTAGTTCATTGCTTGTATGCCCTCTCAGGCCTTCTTCTCCACCCATCATATATACATCCTTATCGGTACATCTTTGGATTGACTTACGTTGACTAAATATAACTAAGTATAACTAAATGTAACTCAATGTGACTTTATCCTTTGCCATAACATTTTTTGAAGTCCTCAACAAAATTGCATATGGCCACTACCGGTTTGCCGTTTAGGCAAGTTTCGATTTTGCCTTTTAATTCCTCTCCTCTACACCCATCCATCCATTCATTCATTTTGTCGACTATCTCTCTGTTCATGCCTTTTCTTGCTTCTTCGCACGTAGCCATGTGTACAATATTTTCATCCTCCCTCCCGCACGCGCTGCACCTGATTGGTGATGAAGGGGATGCACACCTAAATCGCGCGATACGGATTCTTCAAACACTTAAATCACACCTAATTCCTGCACAGAGAAAGTTCATGATTTTGCATTATTTAATGAGTTCGTTATTTGCATTTTTCGTGGGGGTGGTTTAGGGGATGAAGGGGAAGCACACCTAAATCGCACGATACGTATTCTCAAAGCACTCAAATCACACCTTATTCCTGCACAGAGAAAGTTCATGTTTTTGCATTCTTTAATGAGTTCGTTATTTGCATTTTTCGTGGGGGTGGTTTAGGGGATGAAGGGGATGCACACCTAAATCGCGCGATACGGATTCTTCAAACACTTAAATCACACCTAATTCCTGCACAGAGAAAGTCCATGATTTTGCATTATTTAATGAGTTCGTTATTTGCATTTTTCGTGGGGGTGGTTTAGGGGATGAAGGGGATGCACACCTAAATCGCGCGATACGGATTCTTAAAACACTTAATTTACACCCAATTCTGGCGCACAGAAAGTCCATGATATTGCCGTCCTTCATAGGGCTCGCTGCTAGCTTGATATCAAGCTAGCGGTGGGATTTTCAAATCGCTCCCCCGCTTTTATTTTTAGCACACCTAATTTTTGGTTTGTACACCTAATTTACACCTAATTCACACCTAATTCAGGTGCAGAGCAAATTCATTTTCCAGATTTCCCGCTGCTAGCTTAACAGGGGTAATATATTACACAGGCACACGGGAAAAAAAAAAGTCTTGTCCACCAGACGAGATAAATATGTCCATACGTGTCCTAAAGTTTTTGGGGTCGCTGAATCTGAATCTAAGGTTGGTTTGACTGGGTCAGGTCGAATTTCGATCCTAACCTCAAAAAAAAAATGATAAAAATTGGAGCATTCATGGAAACAAATTATCTCCAAATTTGAAGGTCATTTGTCTCAGTGAGGTCACGTTTCATTCATACCCTTATTAAAATTATTGAAAACACTTAAAACGGTTCTTATCATAAATTGTTTGTATTCAGCGCCCGTACATAGAACTTGTTAGTCATTCTTTGAGTATGTCTCGAAGAATGGAAAGCTTTGTCATTTGATAAACCTGAAGTTGCACTTCTTGAATTCCCACATGGATCACTTTCCAACGATTTAGCGGATTACAGTGAGGAGCAGGGAGGAAGATGTCAGCAAGACATAATGGAGCGATGGAACGTAAGGTATCAGGGAAGGTGGGATGTGAATATGTTAGCAGATTACTGTTGGCCATTGCAAAGCGAAGTTGTTTGAAAATGGGTGAAACGTTACAGAAACGCCCTGCATTGGTTTATCGCGAATGAAAGAACAAGATATCACAGGAAAAAAATATAAGAACATTTTTTCTCAGGTATCACGACAGTTTTCGGTGTTTAAATTAATTTTTCGAATGTTATGAATAGAATGCGACCTCACCGAGTCAAATATCCTTCAAATTTCGACTCAGCGACCCTGAAAATATTTAATTGCTTTGCTTTCTGGGTGCTTCCATGAATGTTCCGACTGTCATAATTTTTTTCGGAGTTGGAAACGAAACGCGGTCTGATCGAGTCAAACTAACTCCGGATTTGGATTCAGCGACTCCAAAGACGTATGGAAATGACAAGATCTTTTCTCTCGTGTGCCCGGGTTATTGCCACTTATGAGGAAAGGGCCCGAGGGGTCACCCTCCGATTTCGATCAAACTCTGCACGATTTTACAAGGGGCCGGTCACCCCTTGGTGAAACCGATTCCGTTCATATTGATCATACTTCTACATAAATACCCCGACTTTACTTTGTGAATTTCTTAAGTCGCAATAGTTCGCCGTTTTCGAGAAAAAAGTGTGTAAAATTTCGCGGCCCGCTTTTATACCAGATAAATAATATCGTATTCACCGAGGGGAGTAGCGCAGTGAGCATCGCGTCCGATCGGTAACCGCGAGAACGCTGGATCGAATCCCGCATACATACCGACATAAATCGCGATTTCTATTAAGGTGAAGTACGACATCTGAGCGCCCGTCTCTCTCGCTCCGCCGCGAGCGCCCATGGTGCTATCTCGCTCGCACTCGTACGCTACGAAATGTCTCGTACATCGCGTTAAGAATGTAATACTATTTTAATCTCGTGTTATATATTGCGTGGAAATTGAACGCAAAAACTAATTGAAATTGAAATAAATAAAAAAAAATGAATTAATTAATATTAAAATTTAGATATTAGCTAAAATTTATTATTTTTGAATGTCATGTATGGAAACATTTGAAAATGTATGTGAATAAAAAAATTTTGTTTGTGCGTTCGATTTCTACGCAATATATAACACGAGATTACAATAGAATCTCACTTTTAATAGAAATCGGGATTTATGTCAGTTTTATGTAAGAACATTATATTTCTAAGGACTTAAAAAAGGAAAAAAAAAACAGGATACGCGAGACTCGATCCATCGTTCTCACGGTTACCAATCGAGCGCTGCTCACTGCGCTACGCTCCTCGGTGAATATGATATTATTTATCCGGTATAAAAGCGGGCGGCAAAATTTTACACGCTTTTTCCTCGAAAACGGCTGACCATTGCGACTTAGGAAATTCACAAAGTAAAGTCGGGGTACGTATGTAGAAGTATGATCAATATGAACGGAATCGGTTTCACCAAGGGGTGACCGGCCCCTTGCTAGACTCGGTCAAAATATTCGACACGTTTTTTTTTTTTTTTAATGAGAAGTCCCATATTAAGGGGGTGAATAAACTACCTCTGTAAATTGTGGGGATTTTTGTTTTTCGATTATAAATCGTAAACGGGGTAAGATAGAAAAAAGTTCAAATAGCGAAGTGATTGCATTTTACGCGTATCATACATTCGTGATAAGAACGATCAATAAATTCAAGCAATTGGGTGGAGCTCGAAAATCAGAATGAGCAATGTTCAGAAGGGCCAGAATTCCGAACCCGCAATGCTCCGAACGACAATGTTACGAACGGTCGCGGTGCAGAATGAAATTGTTTCGAATCGTCAAAATTTCGAATCGCAGTGTAGCCTACGTACAATATTCCGAACGCCTACCAGTCGCCGCGGTTTTCAAAATTTCTCGACTTTCGAGCTTCCCCACGCGTAAATTATCTAAGTTAGATATATGCCGTCACACATTACGTAAATCTGCTTTTAAGGGACAACATTGTTAAGTTACAACCCCTAACTCGCAATCAGTTTTCTTCGCCAAGGTTTACAGATCTTTTCAAATATTCATGGTATAAAAGCGGTTACGTAGGAATAAGATCACCAGAATTCGACATTTCGGTACAATTTTGTTTTACTCAAATTTTATAAATATAAAATTTTATAAATAATTTATAAATAATTAAATTTTATAAATAATTTATAAATAATTTTATAAATAATTAAAAATCGGGTTACCATTTAAAGCGCTTGGCGCTACTGTTTAATTTATTCGATTTTGCTACAATGGTTTTATTGTTCACAAGTGTTTCTTAACTTACGTTTGTTGCGTTGTTTGGTCGCTGATTGATTTGTTGTTTGGATTTGTTGGTTTAAGGTTGACTGTTGTTTCGTTGAACAGATGAAACACTTTTCACAGAGCGGTTTCACTGTTGTCAGAAACTTAGTCCTTAAATATTAATAACGATCGTAACGCTTTTCACAGAGCGGTTACGATGTTTACAAAAATTGAGTTCTTCTTATCTACTGATACGTCGCGTAAGAATTATAGTTGCGCTCACCGCAATGACTTCCCTTTCCCTCGGGTGGTAAGGCTTGACTATATGAGTCGAAGACACGCGTCAACTTATCGCGAAGAAACCAAGTAGTCTTTCGAGCTCCTTGAAGAGGACGATCTCGAAAGAGTGTTATTCGAAGACTGATTTATCGATCTCGAATCATCCACCATGTCAACTCGGTTGACCCGATTCGATGGCACGAGAATCGGTTTGTTTTCGGTTTCCTTGCGATAATTGCTGACCGGTAGCTCAGCAACTCATATGATATGATTTTGAAAGTCGGGCAGTTGCGTCGTTCGATTGCATTCGCCGAAACTGGAATAAGTCAAAGAATTCGCTGAGCCTCGTACTGGCGCAACGAAGAGTTTGACCCGTTCTTGCGAGTGGCGCAATCGAATGGCTCAACGTATTTTTGTATTAAAATTCTGGTCGGTTTGCGTAATGGATTGAGATCGGGATGTAACATGAGATATTGGAAAAAAAAACAATAAATGTTCTCAAAATGTTTTCGGTCATATGGGAATAAATTATTATTCTGAGTGTTCAATTATAATGCAACATCTGTCGAAGACGTGAAATGAGCCAAATATTATGAACGGAATTACCAACTATGCGACAATATCATCGAAAAGATCAGGGGCGATTTCCACCCCCTCAAATGCGAGATATGGATGAGACCAAAATCACGTCGACGCTATTTTTCCATCACGTATCCATTGACAAAGTCACATTCCGATCGAACTAGAACCCTCGACGATATGGTTAAAGAAAAAACAATTTTTCAAACGAAATAATGGTCAATTGTTCAAATTTATTGATCGTTGTTATCACACATGTATAGCACGCGTAAAATGCAATATCTTCGCCAGTTGAACTTTTTTTCTATTGTGACGTCCTTGCATATAAGAAGACAATTCGAATGAGAGAAATATAATGGGTGACATTAGTACGGTGGTAGAGTGCTTGCTTCAGGACCGATAGATCCCGGGTTCGAGCCCCGGATGCACCATATATTTTCTCTCTACGTTTAATTCAGCGGGACGTCACCACTGACCGGGTGTATGTCAAAGCCTTCCCAGTCAAAGTCTTTTCAGCCAACTTCTCGCGACTTTAACATTGCCTATATATCTATGCACATTCACTTCTATAGATATATCGGTACGGTGGCGAGAAGTTGGCTGAAAAGACTTTGACATTCGCCCGACTGACCGTTCGGTCGTCACACTATCTTATGACGTTTACGATTTATAATCAAAAAACGATAAATCCCTTAATTTTCAGGGGTAGTTTCACCTCTTTAATATGGGATTACATAAAAAAAATACGTGTCAAATGTTTTAAAGGGTGAGGCTCAAAAATCGGAATGAGCAATGTTCAAAAGGGCCAAAATTCCGAACGCGCAATGCTCCGAATGACAATGTGACGAACGGTCGCGGCCCAGAATGAAATTGCTTAGAATCGTCGACATCCCGAATGAGATTGTAGCGAACGTATTATATGCCGAACGCCTACCATTCGGCGCGGTTTTCAACATTTCCCGACTTTCGAGTTTTCCCACGCGTAAATTATCAAAGTTAGATATACGCCGTCGCTGACTTTTTTATAGTAAATTTAATTCTCTACAACATTGTTAAACTGAACTTTTAGTCTATATAGCGTTGTTTATCCAGCGTTTGGACAGAAAAAAATAAAACGATAAGAAAATCGATGGATTTTTACCTTCCCGTCAAAAAGCTGGTTAAACAACGCTATATAGACCAAAAGTTCACACAAACAATGTTGTAGAGAATTGAATTTCCTATAAAAAAGTCACTGACGGCATATATCTAACTTTGATAATTTTTACAATCTTCTCTAGTAATTTTTCGCGGCCTTTTTCGAGATGCGAACGACACGAACGTAAACAGATTCAAACTTTTAGCGTCACTTGCTACCGCTCAGCAGGCATACAGCGAACAACTGATTCATATACCATGCCTCTAATATACACAACACTACCTGAACAGAAGCTTCTTTCGAGAAATTAATTTGAGGATTATAAATGAATACAACAACGCGTCGGGTGACCGTTCTGGGTGAACGCGACGCGCCGCTGTCGATCAGGTATAAAAATCCGGCCCGGAGCAACGGACACTCAAATACTCATAATGTCGTCAATTCTGCTCCAATCGACTTAAAATTTCGACACAATATTCATGAAGATATTATACATCCAGTTGAAAAAAAAATGTAATACCTTACCCCGCCCTTAAAATGACCCAATGACCTTAAACCGTGAAGCTATGACAAAAAATCGATTTTCGATTTGCGGGGTCTTTGCAATGACTGCCCTATAAAATCGGGAAGGTGAAGAAAAATCTAAACGTTTGCCATAAAAAAATTTATTTTCAGACGATCTCATCGGAGGGGAGGAAAATTTCCACGTAACCACGGCAATTTCCTGTTCTTACAAAATAAAATAACGCAAACACGCAATTCAGAATAATTTGTCGTACTGAAAAAAATCATCAGATCAGGTAAATAAAATTATTTTTTCAATAAAACACAAGTTTGCCGTCGCTATTTTTTTTTTCTTCGGACAATTTATTTGTAAGCTCACTTATGAACAATACAAGGTTCTCATTCCGTCCTCGTTGAATCGCGCCGCCTTTTTGGTAAGTTTTTCATGCTGTAACAGGTTTAATACTGATTCTACACAGAAAGAAAACAGCATCACCGACATTCTCTAATATCGATGCACAAGGAATAATTTAAACAGCCCACGGTATTGTAGAATCACCGACGAGTCGAACAACTGCAGACATCAGATCATTGTTTATAGTTAGCATCTATCCGTGGTATTTATTGTACGTTGCATCAGGTCGGTTGATGCCTTCTCAGTTAACGGGTCTGTAAATAATATTTGATAATAATACCAAATCGAATTAGTCATCCGTTCTTGTAAGGTCGAAGACTTAATTTTGTTGAATCCAATCATCGTTCAAGCTCAGGTTTAAAATATTATACGAATTCAAAACTGCTAAAATATTTTTCTGGATCTTAGATTTTTTTTTTAAATATACCACCCCTCAAAAAAATTGAAGGATAATTTTAACCCTTAGTCCGTAAACGTTTTTTCGGCACCTTCAATCCGTAAACCAGGGTCGTTTTCGTCATTGCCTTTTTTTAAAACATTCAAACGGCTGCAAAAAATCTGAAAAAATTCACGAAGGTTCTTCAAGCCTCCAATTAAAAGTCCCAATCATAAAATTATGAAAAATTATTTTTTAAAATATATTTTTTATATAAAAGATGAGGCAACCTAGGACAACATTTGATTATCGACAGGACGAAAACGACCCTGGTTTACGGAGTGAGGGTTAACTCAGCAAAAATTTGTGATAAGTTCACACACTTATATTACTACGTAGAATGGTTGGATTTAGATGATCGCTCATTTGAAAGCTCGAAAAAAACAAAAAAATATATATTATCATTCTTCGTCGCGCTGTGGTAAGGGTTGTAAGAGTCAAAGAAAATTATCCTTTAATGTTTCAAAACTTTGGAAGCTCTTTTTCGCCACAAATTTTTTGCTGTTTTGAAATGGGCCTTTAATTCTTTTGAATGAGTGTAGTTATTATGCTTGCAGAACAGAAACTAAACGTTTTCTTTTTCGAAGCCAGAATTATGAAGAGCAATAGAAAAGAGCAAAGGGAGAAGAAGAAAAGTTGATTAATTCATGCCATTCGAATATACCCACTGGCTACACTCCTAAATTTACAACAGAACAGAAAAAAAATGGATTCCATGCACTTGTTAAGTTACATTCTAAGAATCATAAGCCGGTGCGATATTATTATGGAGCGTAGATTTTTAAGAAGCGAGTATGAAATCTGTAGTGTTTTTTGTTCTCTTCATTTCAGAATTAGACGAAAAAAAGAAAAGAAATAGCGTTTATTCATTCATCATATTTCGATGTGTTTTTCACTTCCTCATGCACTTACAAATTTAGAAAAAAAACGAATAAAAGATTGATCACATGCACTTGGTTACATTATTCCAATAAAAGTATTCGCGACGCGTATCATCGAAAAAATGAACACACCGGGAATTGGTAAAACGTGAAAAAATTGGAGAAGAAATACTTGATTAATACAGAGATCGATTGTGCGGTATAAATATGGAGATGACACAATGGCGATTGGTGTTAGTTCTTATAAATGTGTCAGTTATGGGGGAGATGACGATAGTTCGGAAAAATTCATCATATGAGATCGTTGTAGGAATCGGTGTCACTGACGATTGAGCATGCAGAAGCGCCACGTGCAAAATCGTCTTCTACGTACACGATACGCAGAGTGTTTGTGTATCCGGAACCCTGCTTCCAACCGGTCACAACTACGACTGAATCACCGGTTTTCAAGAATCCGCGACCCTTGCCGAAATTTATACCGAATTGAACACGAGTGTCGACGTCTTTCAGCCAGTCGTCCAGTGCTGGCTCTGTAACAAGTTAATTTTATCCCACTTTAATTCAACCCAAATAAATTCAAAAGAAAATTTTAAGATATTGATGAAAAAAAAAATTACACGAATTGAAGAATAATTTGACTATGATTTTTTTTCAATTAATTATGGCATGAAAATAAGGTTACAATATTTATATGGCATTTTTTTTGTCCTGCAAATTAAATGACAATTGATTCTCAAGAGTTTTTAGAAAATGTACTAACCATTGTAGTAAAGCGGTAAAATTCCGCGATACAGATGTGCTTGTCGTGCTACTTGGTGAAAACGTGTAACGGCGATGATGGGACAACGTGGCCTGTACTTGGATATCAAGTGAGCCGATCGGCCGGAAGTGGTGATAACGATTATGGCGTTGGCCAGACATTTCGCGGATGCTTCGACCGAAGCTATAGCCACTGCGTGAGTCGCATCTATGGGAGGCACTGCTTTGCTCGATAGATCCGAAAATATTTGTTTTTGCCAGAGCGCTGCTTCGGCTTCCTTGCAAATATTCGCCATGGTTCGCACGCACTCCAGCGGATACTCACCCTTGGCGGTTTCTCCTGCACAATTGACACAGATTTATCAGCGACGAACTCAAATCGTTTTATCATTTCATTCGCGTTAAAAATAATAATAATAATAATAACAATTCCATTGAAATTTACAGCTATAGCTTTATCAGCGCTGAATACTTTTTTTTAAATATTAAGGTAGTATCCTACATACTGTAAGAGTCAAAGCAAGCCTAAGATATACCATCTCCTGATTGAGGTACGTAGTACTTTGATGTGGCAACGTCGCGTTTTATGATGTCGATCAGAGAGAGAAGATGGAAAACACACGCGCAACGTTGCAATGTCTACTGGATCACGACCAACTCCTCATATAAACTGCATTTACCAATGTTCATTTGCTTATTATTATCATCACAGTCTCCTGATCTCTACTGTCAAGTGCCCAAAATGTTCTCCGAATATTCAACTTGCAGCTCAAGTGTTTTCATTGAAATCTGACTCTTTGTATTATATCAAATTGAGCATGATTCTCCATAAGGCTCCTCGTTAAACGTGTGAAAATGAAAGTGTTGATATATTTTTTCTCGCGCTCCGGAAAACCATAAAAATTTAACTGAATCTTTTTCTTATCAATACCTATAAGTATGCCAAGTTTTATGAAAATCTGACGAGGAACTCTCTTATGGAGGGTACTAACTTAAGAACAAAATAATCAAACGTAATAATGAATAATAAGAATATTGATTTAACCATAAACAAAATTGAGTTGAAAAATTCATTTGGATAAAATCGGAAAAAAATTGGTTGGGCGTACCCGAAAGCATAACGCAATCGGCTCCATCGAGAACCGCATTGGCAACGTCCGACGATTCGGCTCTGGTTGCACGTGGCTTCTTCACCATGGATTCCAGCATCTGAGTGGCGCAGATAACGGGTTTTCCGACCTTGTTGCAACGGCTTATCATAGTTTTTTGGGCGAGAAACACCTTTTCAGGGGGAATTTCGATACCAAGATCACCACGAGCGACCATGATACCGTCGGAAGCATCGATGATCTCGTCGAGATTCGTCATACCCTGCTGATTCTCGATCTTCGATATGATCTTTATGTTCTTTCCCTTGTCACCGAGAATACCGCGAATTTCCGTGAGTGCAGCCGCGTTTCGGATGAACGATGCGAAAATCATGTCAACCTCTTGATCGACGCCGAACTGCAGATCGGATTTGTCCTTCTCCGAAACCGCTGGCAAATCTACCGGAACTCCAGGCAAATTCACACCCTTGCGCGATCCCAGCGTACCACCGTTCTCAACCGTGCACGACACTTGCGTAGGAGCTGTCAACGGAAAAATCAACAAATTTACTTATTAAAAACAATTATCTCGATAGCCGTGAAAAATCACGTTTCACGAAACAAACATTTGCTCCTCAAGAAATTTGACACGTAGGAGAAAAAAAAACGAAATTTACAGCAAGTGACTCGTCAACGAAAAATCAGTTTCATATCATCATTACGTTTATCTCTGCTTGGCCAATCGAAAATTTATAGAATTTAACAAATTCGAAGAAAAGAAAACGATCAACAGCCTGAGACAATCATTTGACCGATGCTCGAAAAAAAATGTTTACGGAATGAAGAAAAATCAGATTCTACAACAACTCAAAATACATTTTGTATCATCTCTGTTCGACCAATCAAAATATTGCGACATTTAACAAGACAAAAGAACATTTTAAATACCCGTGAAATCCGCTTTACTGATACAAATTGTCGCTCAAAAGATGTGCCGAAGGAACAAGAATCGTAATTTACATTTCGTTTAATTAAAATAAAAAATTTAAACAATCACTCAATCACCAAAAATACATTCTACATTATCAGCCCGATTAATCAATATTGTTGAAAATTCAATGAGGATAGATTAGTTTTCAATCACATTCAATATGTCTAGGTATGAAAAAAACAATTTTTTTTTTCAATCCAATGTACTAACCAATCGCGGTAACGACGAGGGAGATAAGTCCATCATCGACAAATACGCGGTTTCCAACCTTCAGCACCTTCGAAATATTCTCGTAGTCGACCCAAACAGTCGTGGCATTGCCCTTATCGGTCAAAGCCTTATCGGTCGTCAGGTTGAAGGCTTGGCCCTTCACAAGTTCAACTTCGGCGGCTCCACCCTGCGCCGAAAAGAAATGGATTGATCAAAAATCCGATAAAATAATAAGAACGATGTTCCTGATACGATCAATGGCAAAAAGCTGGATTCTATGCGAAGTGGAAATTGGGGGTGGGGGTGAGGGTGGACCCAAACCAAACAAATTAAAAGGCTTCAAGAAGGGCATATGAAAATGGATATGGGGATCAACAAAAATATCCAGAATACAGTTGAAGGAATCAGGCTGCACAGAAATCGCAGTAGTAAGGTGTAAGAAGAAACGGAAAAAAATGGGTGGGTCTCGAAGCTTCGAATTTTAATGTTTCGAAAGCTCATAGGTTCGAATTTTTTTTATTCGAATTTTAATTTATCGAAAAATAGAATCTCCGAATTTTTTTATTTCGACTGGCCATGTAACAGAATTTAAAAAATTCGAACGATCAAATATTCGACCGGTCAACATATCGAAATCTCAACGATTCGAAAATAAATGTTTCGACTCACCAATGTTTCGAACGGGCAATCCTTCGACGGATCAAAAGTTCGAAACGTATATATAGGTATAGTGGCGTAGCACCTCGTTCAACCGCTTGAAGATTGCAGCTCTTGCAATCTTTACTCCACTATACCTATATATACGTTTCGAACTTTTGGTCCGTCGAAACATTGAATCGTCGAAACATTGGCGAGTCGAATCCGTGACCCGTCGAAAAATTGCGCTTTCGATACATTGCATTTCGAATTTTTTTTTTTCGAAACTCTGACCGCTCGAATCTTTGTGCATTCGGATCCATGGACTTTCGATACCGTGAACGGTCGAAACATTTAAATTCGAATAAAAAAAATTCGAAACTTTGGACCTTCGAAACATGGAAATTTGAAACTTCGAGACCCACCCAAAAAAATACATAGTGAAGATAGTATGGATAAGAACAGATCAATATATATATATATATATATATATATATATATATATATATATGCATGCATTACCGATTACCGATCCCACGATATAAAACAAGGGTGCAAATTAGAACCTTGCACATTGCTTCCTCATAGTTTTGTACCGTTTTTTAATTATTAAGATGTAAAGTAGAACCTTGCTTATGGCTTCCTTATCTTCTTACACATTTGCCAAAGCTTCCTCTATAAGGAACCATGTGTCGATCAATTTTGGCTTCATCATAGAGGAAACTTTGGCAAATGTGTAAAATAATGAGGAAGCCATGTCAAGGTTCTACTTTGCACCTTTTTTTAAACTTTTGTGATGTTGAGAGCACCATGTAAGTCAAACCAATATATATGGGGCAATTCGTGACAAATCCGAAAAACTTTAATCCACATAAAATCTGAACGTCTCGATGGATTTTGCCCAAATTCAATGCCAAACATCTCTCGATAGTAGTGCAACTTTGTACCAAATTTTATCCGGGTATCTCGAAAATTGTGGAAACTAGAGCACTTGACGTCTCCTTATAGTCGTTCAAAATTCTACTGAATTCGAGCTCGATGTCTCTAAAATTGTGGGAGGTAGTGACGGTAAATAAATTTTCGATTTTTTTTCAATCGCGTAAGAAAAAAAGAACTACATGGATTTTTCTAAAAATTTGACCATCTCGAAAAAAATGCACCAAAACAAAGCTTCGTCTATGAGGAAGCTAAAAAGACTGCTCGAGGGAGAGTAGGTAACCGAAATCTTAGATACGGATTCTACGAATCTAGGAATCAATCAAGAACCAATGTAAAATGTAACACGAAGGGTATAGAAAATAACGAAAGTACATAGATATTATAAGGGAGGTGGATGAAGCTTGAGCCAGATTCAGAGGCGGAAGATCAAGAAGGCAATACCGGAAATACGAAATGTAGAACAGGAACGAAGTAAAAGAGAAAAAAATATCTTAAAGTCCATAAGAAAATGTGCAAAAAGGCAAATGAAGGAATAAAAAAAGAAACTTTTATACAGATAAAAATTGATGGAGGATACGGAAAACGGAAGGAATGAAACGTTTGGACGAACATTAAGGTAGTAATCCTCCATAAGAGAGTTCTTCGTCAGATTTTCATGAAACTTGGCATACTTATAGGTATTGATAAGAAAAAGATTCAGTTAAATTTTTATGGCTTTTCGGAGCGCGAGAAAAAATATATCAACACTTTCATTTTCACACGTTTAACGAGGAGCCTTATGGAGAATCATGCTCACTTTGATATAATACAAAGAGTCAGATTTCAATGAAAACACTTGAGCTGCAAGTTGAATATTCGGAGAACATTTTGGGCACTTGACAGTAGAGATGAGGAGACTGTGATGATAATAATGAGCAAATAAACATTGGGAAATGCAGTTTATATGAGGAGTTGGTCGTGATCCAGTAGACATGGCAACGTTGCGCGTTTGTTTCCCATCTTCTCTCTCTCTCTCTAATCGACATCATAACACGCGACGTTGTCACATCAAAGTACTACGTATCTCAATCAGGAGATAGTACATCTTAGGCTTGCTTTGACTCTTACAGTTTGTAGGATACTACCTTAAGGAATAACCGTATAAGTTATTTACAGAAAAACCCATTTATAGTACACCAGCTAATTTAACGGGACATACCTAGCGAAAAATCGATTCTTTTTTTGCATTTTCGGAAAGAACTATTCAAGTATTTCCTGAAAGTCGCATTGAGGAATTCTAAAAATTGGCTGAGTTATATCTAATTACGTCGCCTCTCTCCCGCCAAGCCGCAGCTATCTTATTTTCCACTTTTGTTGATAAATAAACAAAATTTAGCCTCTTTTCCATAAAACCTGTAGTATTACTTATGCGCGAAATATCATAAGCTTTCATTCAAAAAAATAAGTGTTTAAATCGGTTCAAAATTGTAGTCTACAACTCATTATATCCACATGCGTGTTATTTCCCGATACCCTCGGCCGCGGAAACTTTGTCGAGAATTTAAACGCGTTTATCTCGAAAATAAATGTTGTAATCGGTATTCAAGATATCTCGAGGACCACTGGACCGATTTTGCTCAAATTCGGAGGACTTCTGTAAAAAAGCATCCTTTTGGAAGTAAGGAAAGCTTTTTTGAAAAAAAAAATTGTTCTCCTGTGTGTTTATAAAAAACTGACGAAAAATAGGGTCAAAAACGTAAAAAAAACTTTCAAATTCTTGCCATCGGCCAAAAAAATTAATAAAAAATTTCCTTACTCTCAAGATTAACTCTTCTAAAACGACATGCAATCACCCGTTTTGATTTCAGACCCTTATTTTGGAAAATATCGAGACTACCGCAAAAAAAAAATGCCGCCAGGAGAAAAATTATAACTCCATCATTTTGTGATATTTTTACTTGAAAATTATATTGAAGCTTCTTAACTGCTGGACTTCTGTGGAAAAAATAGCCTAACAATAATGAATGGAAGAAGTCACGGAGATAGAAAGGGGAATCTGACATTTGTAGGGGACACAGAGGGTTCGGTTATTGACTACGCCATAGTTAGTGTGGGAAAAGAGCCCATAATAAACGAATTGCGAGTGGAGGTGAGAACAGAGTCAGACCATCTGCCTATTACCCTAAGTATGGGCGGGAGGGTGGAATGTCCAAGCAATAGAGAGACTACGTCAAGCAGCGAAAAGAATAAACGCAAAAAAGAGAACAAGCTATTCTGGAAGGAAGATAGAGCAGATTTTTTCGAGGAAACATTCATAAAAGAGTGGGAGAAAATGCCGAGGCCCGACGAGGCAAAAGATAGGTGGGACAGACTATTGAAAATAATCTGGAAGACAGCAGGAGCAGTTGGGATGTGTCGGAGCACAGATAGTAATCCACAGGGGCACAAGAAATCTTGCGTAGAAATCCGAGAAAAAAGAAAAATCGTCTGGAAAAAATTTAACGAATTTTTGAATGCCGCAGGAGAGACAAAAAGAAGAACGGAAAAAAGAGCTAGAAAAAGCAAGAAGAGATTTGAAGAAAACTGAAAAGCAACTAAATGGGGAATATTGGGAGGAGAAATGGAAATTAGTAGAAAAAAGCAAGAACATAAACGAAATGTGGCATGCGATTAAGCCCTTCAGGTCGAAAAAAGTCAATTTAGGGAGACAGGTGACCGAAGAAGAGTGGCTAAAACATTTTAAGAACCTCTTAGGTGGACAGGAAAATCACGAAACGACACAAACAGTAGGAGATATAGACAGGCATAGACAAGAGAGAAAGGAGGCACCGCAGTCAGGAGGAGAGACAACGGCAGAAGCAGACATACACCTAGAGAGAATGAATCGGCAAATAGGATGGCAAGAGATGAAGAAGGCCCTGAAAAATATGAAAAACGGGAAAGCGGCTGGGAAAGATGGGGTGAAGGTTGAGTGTTTGAAGGGAATGCCTGAAATAGGACTAAGGGAACTACACGATATTCTGGAAAGCTTCTGGGAAAATGGAGAGATAGGTAGAGGCTGGGAAGTAGGTATGATCTATCCTATCCACAAGGCGGGAGACACAAATGATGCATCAAATTATCGCGGAATATCGCTGCTCAATACCGGATACAAATTATTGACCAAAGTAATGACTGAGAGATTGAGAGGCTGGATAGAAGCAAAAGGGCTCCTTAGTGAAAGCCAAGCAGGTTTCAGGGCAGGAAGAGGAACGTGGGATCACATATTTGTTCTTAATGCTCTGGTCAACAATAGATTAAAAAATAAGGGTAGAAAACTCTATACAGCTTTTGTCGACTTCAAAGCCGCATTTGATTCGATAGACAGGGGAATGCTATGCAAAAAGTTGGAAAAAATAGGAATGAAAGGAAGAATGCTCAGAATGATTGAATCCATATACGGGAAGACACTGAACGAGGTGATCGCCGGATAAAGCGTTACAGGTAGTTTTCAAACATGGAAAGGAGTGAGACAGGGCTCGCGACGCCCTTTGAGCCCGCTCCTTTTCAATCTTTATTTGGAAGACATTAAAAGAATATGGGAAAGGAGAAACGAAGGCGGAACAGTCATAGGAAAGGAAAAAATGTTCACCCTTAAGGGGACTAGGCAGCGAGAATAGGCCAAAAATGCGATAAAATTCAAATGGCATTTGTAAAGAAACGAAACAACGTACATAAATGTTCTTTTTTGAAATGTTTCTATTGACATTTCGGCTATTAAATTAGCAGGTGGCAACTTGAAAAATATAAATATTCAAAGGAGATACGGGATGATAAAGATGGCAAGGCGTTTCACGCATTGCTTCAGCTTAACCACGATTCCGGGTGGCCGATTCAAGTTTCGTCGAATTTTCAAACGCCATTCTCTTCGGAACATGTTCCTCCACCACGTGAACCGAACAATTTTTGAAAACCATGAAAATTACGGAAATGGCGGCGAAAATTCGAGAAAAATCGAAAAACGGGTGAAATTGTTTGACATTTCTTGTAATAACAATAATAAAAAATTAATTTCTTTCCATAGAGTTTGGTTCACTTGGTAGAGAACATTTATAGGTTTATTTTGAAAAAAAAAACAAGGTGATATCTTTAACCGTTCTCGAGTTATCGTGGTTAAGCTAGCGTTTATTTCGAAAAATGCTGTTTCGAGATAAACGCGTTTAAAGTTCTGGCGCCTCTACGGACTCCATGCTCCGCTAGGCGCGGCGCGCCAGCCGTGTACGGAGTGTTTTTTCTCTCCTGAGCTCAATTTTGCGAATTTTTTAGTCTGCTTTGTACCAGAATATTCGGAAGAGATTGCAGTAACAGAATATGACAAAAAATAAAAATGAAAAAATTCGAATTTTCTCGCTGCCTAGTCCCCTTAAGTTCGCAGACGACATCGTGATGGTTTCAGACGAGGGGGCAGAACTGAAAGCAATGATAGCGACCTTAGAAAGATACTTAGACCAAAATAAATTAGCAATAAACATTGGGAAAACGAAAATACTTATACTTCAGAAAGGGGGTAGACGTAAGAAAAATGAAAAGTGGACATACAAGGAGAAAGAGCTAGAAATAGTCAACGACTACAAGTACCTCGGCACATGGTTCCCCTCAGGGAATACCTTCGAAAAACATCTCGCCAAAATAAAGGGGAAAATCGCAACGGCAGCTAACGCAGCATGGAGAATTTTCAAGAGGGCAAAAATTAGCAGCCTCAAAAGACGACTTGGGCTAATGCAAGCACTGGCTAGAAGCGGGCTACTGTATGGAGGAGAAATCTGGGGTTGCCATAGAAGAGCTCAGGTGGAAAGACTGCAGGCGAAATAGACGAAAATGGCAATGGGCTTGGCCAGCAACACGCCAAGCTATATTTGGAGACTAGAGTCAGGGCAGAGGGATCGAAGTGGAAACGTGAAAGAGAGCAGCTAGATACTTGGTGGAAATCGTGAGGATGAATGACGCAAGATGGCCAAAAAAATGTTTAAGGGAGGAGGTCAGAGGTATACTGAACCGCAATCCGTCCAAGTGGGGTTTAGAACTGAAAAAAGCATTGGAAGAGGTAGGCGAGGGGAGGGTGTGGAGTAATATAATTGACGGAAATGCGGAAGAATTGGAAAAGATATTGGAGCAAGCGATCCAAATAAAAACGGATCAAGAACTACAATTAGATTGGGCTAATGTGGATAAATCGAACTTTTGCAAAGAATACAAGCGTAGGAAGTTTACAGCAGGGATGGAGACCTACTGGGAAGATGAGCAGATCAGGGGGGAAAATAAAGAAACGTGGGCAAGACTAAGATGTGGAAACGTGGGCAAGAGCTGGGGTAGAGGATTTAAAGACATCAAATGCAGGGTGTGCGAAAAGGAGGACGAAACTATTGCGCGCATTGTTAGTTGTGAAGAAGCAAGAAAA